>PVLA01000784.1:0-284516 GCA_004027455.1 Hydrochoerus hydrochaeris
GGAGCGGGAGGGGAAGAGGAGGTCAAGGAAGGGGACCAAATCCTGTATGCTGACTAAAATTAGAGTAAGCCACGCTAACCCAAACTCGGGATAAATCTTTGGTAAAGGCTCGTCTTTTGGGGGGAAGGCATCAAACTCTCGGCCTTACCCTGGCTGGGCCAGTCCTCTACCATGGAGCCACAGCCTCTGGAGCATTTGTTAGGGATTCTTGTCTCTTCGACGTTTGTTGTCCAGGGCACCTAAATGTCCCCCACATCCTAGCAGTGAATCACCTTCTTCCTTGTGCTGATCAACCGACTACTTGCCAGCTTCACTCACATGCGGGCCTCAGGCACTGCAAGCGCTGCAGTTTCCCAGCTCAGAGCCTCTGAGCGGGGCGGGCTCCTCTAGCGGCTTTCATCCCTTGCTGTCCGGTCCACTGCATCGCTAAAGTTACAGAGCTGCTTGGAGAAGAGACTTCTGCACCATGAAACCGAGTTTGATTCCCTAACACCATCGTTACTAAGCGCAGCTGTTAAGGTGGAGTGTGCCACCATTCCTGGGAGAGCCATAGGGCGCTCTGCTAGTGAGTGACCACCATTTCTGTGATGCTGACCAAGATCTGAACCTCCTCCCCTACACTCCATCAGAATTCGAGACGAAACCAGGGTCTTCACATGAGCTACATCCCCAGCCACTGGGGGCGGAGTACTGGGAATTGAACTCAGGACCTTGCACAGACTACAGGGCTCAGCTACACCCACACCCCACCACAGGATCTCACTGAACCACTAAATTCCCCAGGCTGGGGTGAACTCTGCCTCAGTCTTCCTGACTGCTGAGATTCCAGGCCCCTCTCACCATGCCCCGTGGCCACTTCCTATTAAAGAGCCAGGGCCGGGGATGTAGCTCAGTGGCACAGCGCCTGCCTGGCAGGTACAAGGTCCTGAGTTTGAGTCCTGGTACAAAAAAAAAAAGCAAAGAATCTTGGTTGACATAGTCTTTTGAAATCTAACTTTCTTAACATGACTGAAATTCTTTATTATTATTAATGCACATTCTAGAGATATTATGTGATATACATGATAATAAATATAATCTATAATCAGCATATACACACGGTACAGTTGGCTTTCTGTTTTGTTTGGTTTTGTTTTTCTGAGACAGGGTCTCACTATGCAGTTCAGCCTATCCTTGAACTCACTATGTAGCCCAGAATGACCTTGAACTGGCAGTGATCCTCCTGCCTCAGCCTCCCAAGTACTGGGCTCACAGGTGCGTACACAGGCCACAGTTGGCCTTCTATACCTGTGAATTCTACACCCGCAGATTCAGGCATTGTCAGAATCACTCATTCATGGATCCAACCAAAAAACCCGGCCCCTGCAGTGAACACGCACTGGGTTTCTTGCTAGGCTCACCCTGAACAGTGAGGTAGAGCTGTTTACATGGCGTCTCCACTGTATCAGGCTTTATGAGTAACCTGGCAGTGACCAGAGGGCCTATGGGAGCAGCCAGGGGACTTCACATGCACACGGCCCCGCCAGGGCACAGCAGCAAAGGCGTTTGGTATCCGCAGGGTCTGGTGTCTCTGGTGTCACCGAGGAACCTTGCCCGTGAGCCTCCGCCGTGCAGCTTGGGCGCAGGGTTTCACCTGGGTTCTGCCAATGGGCCCAGCTGCCGGGAGCTTTGACATCCAAAGATTTACACACAGGCGATGGCTCTGCAGGAGCCGGACACAGCACCCGGAGAACCCCGTGCAAGATGAAAGTAATCAGTCACACAAATAACGTGTGATCGTTTTTAATTTTGAGGCTTTTCTGCTGATGTGACTGTTACTCCCTAGGCTGTGGCAGCATCGGAGAACATTTCTGGCCTAATATTGCAAAATATAAATTTTAGTCCAGGCGCAGTGGCACACGCCTGGAACTCAGCACTTGGGAGGCTGAGGCAGGAGATGGCTGTGAGTTTGAGGCCTGAACTACACAGATCCTCAACAGTGACCGAATCAAAGGAGGCCGTTTATTTTAGTAAGAAGGAAGTAAGATTTATTTAAATCCAGCTCCAAGGGGATAATGAGGCTCATTTGTCCCAAATGAACCCCTCACTCGGTACAACTGTTTCAGGGTCTTTGCTAGCAAGAAGACCACAGGCTTCCAGGCCACTTCCGCCTTTCTTGGGTGGGATCGCTCCCTCCCTTGCCTGAGGGAATGAAATTGGGCCTGGCCTCAGGTTTCAGGATCTGTGCATTCTGTCCTTTCCTCTGTCCTTTCCGAAGTGTGTGCTGGAGGCCTGAGAAACTGAGAGAAGCAGCTGGTCTTCAAAGGAAAAAAACAAATCTAACTTTTCCAGTTCCATTTTGCAGTGCTGGTTCCAGATATAGCTGATGAGTTGCAACAGGTAATTTTTCTACGACATTTAAATCTTGTCAGATACCAGTGCTGTACGGTTCTTATCTTTATTTTTTTTATTTGGTACCGGGGATTGAACTCTCAACCACGCGCTTGCCAGACAGGCGCTTATGCCGCTGAGCTAAATCCTTGGCAATTTTTGGCTTTTTTGAGACAAGCTCTCTATGTAGTTCAGGCTGAGCATGAATTCATGATCCTCCTGACTCAGCCTTCAAAGTTAAATTTAATTTTAAATGGAAATGGCATTTAATGCTTTAATGGCATTTTAGTGCTTCCTCAGATATTTGCTCTAACTTGTGGAGGCTGTATAAGAAGTCAAAAGAATCCTCATGATTGAACATAATTCAGTACACTCGTTTATATATTTTATGGCAACATCTTCAGTTACAAGGGTAAATCCATTTTAAAATTGTCTTCCTTGTTAATAATTGCTTCTCCCAAAACATTTTAAGGGCTGTTTTCCATTGACCCTGTTTAATTTCTGTTTCTAAATCTATGGATAATCACTTTACAATGTTATGGCCACTTTCAAAACCTGAGAATCTCACTGTGGAGGCTGAGACAGGAGGGTTGCCATGATTTCAAGACCAATTTGAACTACATAGTGGGACCCTGCCTCAAAACACCAAAAACAAAAAATCAAGCTGGGCACAGAGATGCAAACCTACGTCCTCCTAGAACTTGGGAGGCTGAGGCGGTAGAAACACCAAGAATTTGAGGCCAGCCTGGACTACATAATCAGTTCAAGACCAGCCTGGAGTACATAGCAAAACCTTGCCTCAAAAAGTCAAAAACCAAACCCAACAACCAAAAACAACTGAGTGGCAGTGTCCAGGCCACGCATTTGATCTGCTGGCTGCCTGAGCAGCAATGGGAAGGCTCCCCCTAGGGGATAGGCCGCACTGCGCTAACATCCCCACCAGGCACCCAGGAATTGCTCTGGTGGGTGCCACAGGCTGGAGTCCTTACCCTCCCTGCTGGGGTCCTCTCTCCTGCTCTGCTGCAGTGTGCACTTTACCTACACAGACTGGAAGCTAGGGCAGGCGTGGTGATGGACATCTGTATTCCCAGCACTTAGGAGGCTGAGGCAGGAGGATTGCTGCTAGTTGGAGGGCAGCTGGGGCTACATGTGAGTTCAAGGCCAACCTGAGCTAGATAGCGAGGCTCTGCCTCAAAGAAGGAGGAGAAAGATGGAGTGGCAAAGGGGGAGGAGAGGAAAGATACAATTATTAAGAATTTTAAGGCTGCAGAGCACCAAACCAAGTGCTTGGGTCTTCCCCAGCCTGGGTTCTCCCATGCCGTAGAATGATACGGATCTCAGCAGGAGAGGGGCTGGCTGTCCCACCCCTATTAGTGTCCTGACTTTGAGCACTGTACCCGCCAAGCAGGATGTTAACCTTTACTTGCATAGTGGGGCATCCCTGTAGCCTCAGCTCTCTCAGGAGGCTGAGGCAGGAGCATCACAGTGAGTTTGAGGCCAACATGAGCTACAAAGTGAGTTCAAATTCAGCCTGACATGCATAGTGAGACCGTCTCAAAAGGACCAAAAACAACAACAAAGGACATTCACGTTAGAAAAAGCTAGGTAACGGATTGTTAAGAACTGCCGCAGGTATGTCTGCAGCTTTTCTGGAATTATCAAATGTTCTCCACAGCAGGCTGAGAAGGGAAGGAGGGCCAGCGTCCTGTACTGGGATCAGATACACAGGCATGAGCTGGCTTCTACTCGAGGTTTTAGTTAGAATTAGTGATGTGTCCTTGGGCACATTGCTTGATTTCTAATCTCTTACCTTCCTGGAAAAAAGTGAAGGTAGTGAATTAATTTTTTTTTTTTCTGGAGATGGGGTATCACTATGTGATACAGGCTGGCCTTGAACTCATAGTGATCCTCCTGCTTCAGCCTCCTGAGCACGGGGACTGCAGGTGTGGGCCACCACTCCCGGCGCAGAGCGACGATAATAAAAGTTCCGGTGAAGAGAACGTCCAGGTGCTGGAGCCAACAGTGAGGGTGCAGCTTCACTTCAATGCACCTGAGTAGGTGCATATTTTAAGTCTCCTGGACTTGGCTTTCCCAGGAGAGTGGGACGCTGGAAGGGCTTCTCCCTTCCAAGGTTTGAGTGGGGAATAGTGGGTTCCGCTGGCAGCTCCTGGAAACTTAGCAGTTGTCGGGGAAGAAAGAAGTACAGAAAAAGAGTTCTTCCGTGCAGGAGCTAAACGCTGACCTTGTGGTCTCACGCTGAGCTCAGGCTGGTGCTCACTGAGGCCGAGTATTAAGCTGCTGAGTATGAGAGGGGTCCAGTTAGGAGGAGTCAGCAGGGCCACACAGGAGTCCAAGGAGGCGTCCCCCAGCGAGGGCCTGGTTCACGGCACTAGAGAAACGGGAGGAAAATGACAAACTGGCACTTGCAGCCACCTGACAGTATGATAGCGCATTAGCTCCCTGGTCCTCCTCAGTCCTTTTTTTTTTTTTTTTTTTTTTTTTTGAGACAGGGTCTCTCTATGCAGTTCAGGCTGGCCTTCAGCTCACTCTGTAGCCCAGGCTGGTCTCAAACTTAAACAATCCTCCTGCCTCAGCATCCTGAGTGCTGGGATTACAGGTGTGCACCATCTGACAGCCTTTCTTTCCAGGGTGAGATGGAATCTCAGTGTTGTTTTAATTTGCATCTCTCATAACCAGTGATGTTGAACATTTTTTCATATATTTATTTTCTATTTGTATTTCTTCACCTGAGAAGTGCATATTCATCTCAGATGCCCATTTTTGGATTGGGTCTTTATATTGGGGGCATCTGATTTTTTTTCACTTCCTTATATATTCTAAACACAACTCTTTCGTCTGAAGCACAATTGGCTAAAATTTTTCCCACTCTGAGTTTTCTTTTCATTCTGTTGATGATTTCTTTTGCTGTACAGAAGCTTTTTAACAGGATAGGATGCCAGCTATTGATTCTTTGCATTATTTTCTGTGTAGCTGGGGTTTTGTTCATGATTTTTTTTTTTTTTTTTTTTTTTTTGCAGTACCAGGGATTAAACTCATGACCTCACGCTTGCCAGGCAGGTGCTTATGCCACTGAGCTAAATCCCTGGCCCCGTTCATGAAATTTTTGCCTACAGCTGTGTCTTCAAGAGTTCTGCCTACTTGCTCTTCCTCCAGATTAAATGTTTCTGTTTTAATATTTAGGTCTTTGATCCATTTTGACTTTAGTGCATGGTGGTAGAATGGATCTAGTTTCAGTCTTCGGCATGTGGAGAGCCAATTTTTCCAACACCATTTATCAAAGAGACTACCCTTCTTCCAGTGAATGTGTTTGGCACCTTTGTTAAAGATAAGGCAGTGATGTGTTTGGAGTTGTTTCTGCATCTTCTAATCTGTTTTATTGACCCTCAGTTTTTGTTCTTTTGCTAGTGTCAACCTATTTTTATCACCATAGCTTTATAGTATAATTTCAAGTCAGGAATTGTAATGCTCCTTGCCTTACCTTTGTGGGATTTTTTTTTTCTTATCTTTGTTTTTGTCTTTAAGAGCAAAATCTATTTATTGAGAGAAAGAAAGCTTCTGTCTAAAAGAGACTAAAGACTGTCTTTTCTAGGGATTTTTATAGAGCAAAACCCCAAGGTGAGGTAGTCCCAGGTGGGGAAAAATGGGAACCCGCAACCCTACTTTTGAGAATTGCTTTTGTTATTCTAGGTCCTTTCTGGTTCTAAATGAATTTTCAGGATGTTTCTCTAGCTCTGTGAGGTATGCGAGTGGTGTTTGGCTCAGGATTGCATTAAATCTGTGCAACAGTTTTGGGAGTGTGGCCGTTTTCACTATTTTGGTTTTTCCGACCCCTGAGCAAGGGTCATCTTTCCGTTTCCTGGTATCCTCTTTGATCTCCTTCTTCAGAGTACTGCAACTTTCAAGGTAAAGATCTTTTATTGCCTTTAACTCCTGTTTCAGTTTTTTGAATGCTATAGTGAAGGATGTGGTTTCCCTAATTTCTCTCTCAGTGAGTGTGATATTTGTGCACAGCAATGCTATCAATTTTTGAGTGCTGATTTTGTATCCAGCTTCACTGCTGAATTTAACTATTTACAAGTCTTTTGGTAGAGTTTTTGGAAATCAGTAAGGAGATTCCTCAAAAAACTAGGATTAAAGTCCCATTTGACTCAGCTAGCTCTCTCCTTAGTGTCTTCCCCAAAGATTAAAAGCATCAGACCACAGCGATATATACACACCTTGTTTACAAGGCCACAGTGTTGCAGCCCGTTCTCAGAAACAGCCCAAATGCCCGTCAACCGATGAATAATAAAAAAAATGTGAAGTTTCTATACAATGGAGTACTACTCAGCCATAGTGAAGCATCAACTTGAGACATTTCTAGTTAAATGGATGTACCTTGATACCACACTTTTAAGTGAAATAAATCAGACACATGCGTGTAATTGTCGTGTTGTCTCCCTGGTGGGAGAAACTGGAAAAGTAAATAAGAACCAAAATGTACAATAAATATTATGAAATAGGAAGAAATTGTTCAAAAGGAATGAGGAACTGGGGTGGGGGAGGGGGAAAGGAAGGAAGAAAAAAAGAAGGGATTGTGGGAAAAAAACAGGAATCAAAATATATTATGTACAGGTAAAAATTTCCTGTGATGAATATGATCATTACACACATCTAAAATGTACCAATAAGCTTAACTAAAATTAACAGAGGAAGTACTGCTTGTGGCATGGGAAGGCATGAGCAGTGTTTGTCTTGACCATTGCCTGGGGGAGGGGATATAAGGTCCACAGGTGTGTCAGGGCCCAGCTGGGGTTAATGGGAAGGTCATGAGGACAAAGTGGCCCTCGTGGTTGGGACAGGCGACTGGCGCCCTCACTGCAGGGGAGCTAAAATCATCTTTTCTCTCTCTCTTTTTTTTAATTATAAAGAGATTCAAACCAAACCAAACAATGACACAGGCCTTCAAAACAAAATATCAAAACAATAGCTACCATAATGCCTCGTGTTTTCTTCAAAATAACTGTCCAGACCATCAGACACTAGCATGTAAAATTAACCAAACAATACAAGAACCAAGTTGCTTCTTTACTTCAGTTATTATCTTTTCAGAAATTTCAGGTGTGTGATCTCTAATTTCTACTATATCTGTGTCCCCTGAGCTTGTTCTGTGTGGGCTGGAGATCTGAGATTGTATTTTGCTCCTTCATCTTGACATCTTCCTGTGCTCCTCCAAATCAGCCCATTGCGGTATGCAGGATGCTTCCTGCCATGGCTGCCCATCCCTGGATGTAATGGATTGGATGAGGCACCTGGGTTCCTCCGACTCCGGGTTCCTGAATTCGAGGAAAAGCACGGGGGTGGGGGGTCACTGAGGTCATGGCAGTGGGGCCTTAGGGTACACCCTCTTCTCCAGGCCTGACTTGGCCTCTAAGCTATTTCTTTCTAATAAACTGACCATCACATTTCCAAAGCTCTGGAATGGCCAACAGACCCTTGAAAGACCTTTCTCTAGCCCCTCTAGCTGCAACAAACTGCCGGCCTTGATTCAGGGCCAGCTGAAAATGATTTCAACCCTCATGTTTGTTAGTAAGTCTCAGCCCGGCTAGGGGACTGCACATGTAGGCATTTTTGTGGTCAGGGTTTGCAAGGGAATAGACATGATACAGGACACATAATTGATAGGAGCCTTTTATAACATTCACCCAGAGAGTCAAATGCAAAAGAGTTCAGGAAGTCAGTCCACACACTAAACACCCAAAGAATCCAGCCAAGGGCCTGGATCCCACAGCAATGTCCTGCGTGAGTACTGCTGAAGACCTAGAGCCCACAGCAATGTCCTCCACGAGTCCAACTGGAGGCCTGGAGCCACGGCAACGTCTCAGGCAAGTCTCTACCTAGGACCTGCGCTGGGAAGGCCCACAGGTCAGTGGTAGAAGCTAGAAAGTCTGCGCCAGGGGGATGAAGGATCTGTGCCAGCAGGCTGAGGGCTCTCCCTGGAGCCAGGAAGTGATGCTGAGAGTAGGGACCAGGGCTCCCTCAAAGAGAACCACAGCCCTCCTCAGCGACAGCAGGGACCTGAGCTCCTCTGAGCTGAGTTCATCACAGGAAAACCAGCATGGCAGGGGAATCAGCAGCACCCCATCTTCACCGTGGCCAGTCCTCCTTTCATGCTGTCGGCAACGATCCCCGGCTGGGCCTTCCACGCCCAGCACCACACTGACTCAGGTCAGCTGGGTGTAACAAGTTGACATAAATCTACCACAGGCACTGATGGCTACACGGTAAGGAGATTATTCCGTCTTGTTTTGGTTGTTGTTTGCAATTTCCGCCTGACGTCTGCGGCTGACTGGGTAAGAAGGCGTCTGTGGGAGGACTTGGCCAGCACAGAGTGAGGGTCGGTCACGATATGCTTTTCCTCGACCCCCACATCACTCCAGCTGTGCTGTCAGGTTTTCCTTTGGGTCCAGACCAATGTTAGCTGGCGTAGTGGGATTTACTGGTGTGATTGTACTGGCTTGTCACCCTCCTAGAAGAGAGATTATGAAGTGTCTGCATATTCACCTATCTTTAGGGTCATTTTAATCCCATCTCCATGGGGATAGACTTGAGTCCTGCCAGATATTCCTTATCCAAAATATATAATCATGGCCGGGGATTTAGCTCAGCGGTATAAGTGCCTGCCTGGCATGCGCGAGGTTGTGAGTTCGATCCCTGGGACTAAAACAAAACAATAATCATTAGCATAATATATGGCCCTTGGAATTATTCAGGACTTTCCTTTCTTTCTGTGTTCTTTTCTTTTTCTCTTTTCTTTTCAAGAAGAGTCTCACTATGTAGCCTAGGTGGGCCTTGAATTTACAGCAATCCTGCCTCAGCCTCCAGAGTGCTAGGATTACAGGCCGGTGCCACCTCTCCTAGCTTTAGGGACTCTCTGAATCTGTAAAAGTCTGTTCTGAAATAACACTGATGTCCTTCCGAGATAGTTCATAGTTATAAACAATGTATCAGAAGCTTCTATATATTTCTCAGGATCATCTGAAGAACTATCCAAATCCTGTCTGATTTGTTGGCGACTCTACATAGAGAAATATTGAGCTCAGCTGGTCCAGATTGGCTCAGCAGCTCCTGAAGAACAGGCAGGGCCAAAGCATCTCTGCGGACCTGGGTAAGAAGGAGTTCTGAGCAGTATTACTATGTATCCCTCTGGTTCAGAGGTGGCTCAAGAGACAGCAAATCATCTACAAAAGGAGGTTTCATTTCATTTTATTTTATTTCATTTCATTTCATTTCACTTCATTTATCTTCGGGGTTTTGTTTGTTTTGAGACAAGGTCTCACTGTGTAGTCCAGGCTGTCCTCGAACTCACAGCAATCCTGCCTCAGCCTCCTGAGTGCTAGGATTACAGTGTGTGCCATTATACCCTTCATGGAGTTCTATTTCAATCATGAGTGCCATTACAACTGAACCAAGTTATATCGGGAACATAAGTCAGAATTATCCAATAAAGCAAAGAAAGCCTTCACATAAGATTCCCTCTGGCCATTTTCCTGCCTTTTTGCCAAAGAAATATAACCAGTTGGGCATGGGGCTGCACGCCTGCAATCCCAGCACTTGGGAGGCTGAGGCAGGAGGACTGCTGAGAGTTTGAGGCCAGCCCAAGCTACATACTAATTTCAAGGCCAGCCTGAACTGCACAGTGAAACCCTGTCTCAAGAAAAAAAAAATTCTAACCATCTTATGCTGCTGCTGTTGCTGCTGCTGCTGCTGCTGCTGCTGCTGCTTCTTCTTCTTCTTCTTCTTCTTCTTCTTCTTCTTCTTCTTCTTCTTCTTCTTCTTCTTCTTCTGTACTGGAATTGAACCTATGACCTTGAGCTTGCCAGGCAGACACTGTGCTGCTGAGCTATATCTCTGGCCTAATAATTAATATTTGCATTGTTTGGCCAGTTCTCTTTATGTCTCAACTTACATTGTAAGTATAAGTATTGTACAAGTATTTTTCAGTGTTACAAAAGAAAAATAACTGTTGTTCTTAAGTGTTTGGGGGGTCAAACTTATCCCTAGTATGTAGGGTGCGTCTGAGAGGAAGGCAAAGGAAATCATCAGAAATCAGCCATCTGCAAAGAAAGAGAACACCCAGGCTCCAAAGAGGTGTCTCCCTTCTTTGTTTCTGTTTTTGTTTTTGTCTTTTTGAGACAGTGTTTCACTGTGCAATTCAGGCTGGTCTCAAACTCACAGTGGCCTTCCTGCCTCAGCCTCCCAAGTGCTGGGATTACAGGTGTGCACCACCACACGGCCTCATGTCTCCCTTCCCAGGAAAAAAAAATAACAAAACAAAAAACCCCAAATTGGTATGGCAGGAAAAGGTGGTCCCTTTTCTCCACCTCCGGCCTTGGGACTGAGTGTGTCCCACCTCAGTGCTGGACCTAAGTGGTCAGTCAGTCCTGGCTCTGTGTCCTGTTTGTAATTAATGAGTGACGCATTCACCTGTATCCTGCCCACTACCAGCAGGGATGGGGCTCGACTCTCGATTCCCAGGGCATGCACCAATGCAATCCATCTGGCAGCTCCTGAAAGACAGCGGCTGTCTTAGAACCGATGGGCATAGACCACCCTTAATCAATGCCCTACACGGAAAAACAAAACGAGCTCTGGAAACGGGATTAGCACAATAAAATCAGCAAAGCTGCTGGTGGCTCACCATCTTCTGACCTGAGACGCTTTTGCTTCTGAAACGGCGGATGAGACAACAGCCAACTCAAAAGCCTGGGAACAGACACTGGTTCATTATGCCAAGTCAGCTTGGTGGAAAGGAAGCAGGTGACCAGTGTCATGAACACAGTGACTCTAATTTACCCTGCGCAAGGCTTAGGGTAACATCAAGACATCAGGATGACTCCAAGCCCAGACTGCTGCTGCCCATGGTCAGCATGAGGGAGACAAAAAGTGAGGCTCGTGGGCTTCATGAGAGCGAGAGGACGAGAGAGTGAGGAGCTGATCTACCACAGGGTGAATCAGGGATAAAGTCGGGGCACTGAAAAGATGTCACTGATGCTAGGCGTGGAAACGCATGCCTGTAATCCCAGCGCTGGAGGCTGAGGCAGGAGGATCGCCGAGAGTTCTAGGCTGCCAGCCTGGGCTGCGCAGTGAGCTGAAGGCTAGCTAGTGAGACACTGTCTCCTAAAAAAAAGATATCACCAAGAAGCAAGATCCTGACGCCACAGAGAACCTGCCCTCACCTTTCTCAGGCCTTTGTGTTTTTTAACAGCAGCAAAGTTTTATTAAAGGTAAGAAAAAGCATGTTCTGCAGAGGGAATAAAAGTAGAAGACCCTCAAGGGCAAGAGAACGCCACGGCCCAAGTGTCTTCGTCTCCCTTTCAGGTGCTCGGGTTGCCTCCCCAGAGGCCCTAATCCTGTTCCAGACCGTTCTAATCTACATCGGCCCAGCCCACCTGCGGTGGACAGGTCTCTACAGAATGGCCTTTCCAGGAGCTGCACCATGGGCTTTGGGAACCAGCCATGCTGCATGCCTGGCTCTGGACACCAAGCTCTGCGTTCGGTGCTGAGACCTGATAAATGGTTATAAATGTGTCAGACGCTGAGGCCTTTGTTCCTTTAAGTGTAACCGACAAAGCCTGCTGTTTGGAACCCTCCGGCCCGGCCCACGGACGGCTGCCACCTGCCTAGTGGCACATTTGTGGCACTCATCAGATGATGACCCATTGCTTATCTGACGTCCATTCGGTCCTATCAAAGCATAATGCAGTGTTTTAGAAAATATGCAGTCTCTGTCCTGTGAAATCCCCCTTAAATGAACTCATGTTAAGAAGAGATTCAGTGGTGTGTAACTGCACCAAGTAGAAATTACTGTAAATATATATACCTTCCATGTATACCCTGCCTGCAACAGTGTTATTGTTCAGGGGGATTTTTTGTATATCTTGTTTATTTTTCAGTGCTGGGGATCAAACCCAGGGATGCTTTACCACTGAGCTATGTTGTGTATCAACAAGTACCACTGAGTATGCTTATTTTTAATTATAAATTCATTTAATTATAAATTCTAGCAGGAGAGCAACTTAAATTTGTTTTTCCCAGTACTAGAGATGGAACTTAGGACCTTTGCTCTGAACTACATTTTCAGCCCTTTTGTGTGCGTGTGTGTGCATGTGTGTGTGTGTGTGTGTGAGAGAGAGAGAGAGTGTGAGTGTCACAAAGTCACTAACTTGCCCAGGCTTGACTGGAACTTGGCATCCTCCTAGCTCACCCTGGCAGCACCAGGATTACAGGTAAGTGCCACGACATTCAGCTCAGGATCTAAATTTTTTAATACATATTTTTTTTTCAGTATTAGAGATTGAACACAGGGTGTTTGCACAAGTTACATTCCCTGCCTTTTTTACATTTTAAAAAATTGACTGATTGATTGTGGTCTTAGAGATTAAATCAAAGACCTTCACAAAACTATACTCTTATCCAGTCCTTTTTGTTTTATTTTTTAAAAATTTGACACAAAGTCTTGCTAAGTTGCCCAGGCTGAGCTCAAATTCATGATCCTCCTGTGTTGGACACCAAGAACCCTAAAACTCCAGGCATGTGAAACCGTGCCAGTCCCTTTTTGTTTTTAAATTTGTGACAGATTCTTACTAAGTTATCCAGTCTTGCCTTGAACTTAGGATTCCCCTGCCTCAGCCTCAGAGTAGCTGGGATCATAGATATGCATTGCTGGGCCCAGCCTTTTTTTTTTTTTTGAGTTGGGGATTAAGGCCAAGGTCCCTGTCTTCCTTTCCTTACTACTGGGGCAAAATGTCTGACACCCACAACTTAAAGAAGTTTCTTTGGCTCACAGTTTGTAGAGGTTCAGTCCATAGTTGGCTGGCTCCTAGGCAGGGTGGCAGAGTATAGCCACTCAGATAAGGTGTCCAAGAATCAGCAAGTGAAGGGAGGAGCCAGAAAGGGAGATAAATCCTCCGGGCCACTCAAGTGCACAGTAACTGATGATTGGTCTCTTTCCTCCAGGCCCAACTCCTAATAGCAAGCCGTAAGCCTCTGTAATCCAGTCACCCTCCAAAAGCCTGACCTACGTGTACTTGAGGCTTTGGGAGACACTCAAATATAAACCATAATAGTTCGTTTCCATTTAAAGCACACAACTTGATGGTTTTATTTGCAGTTAATCAAAAACCTGTTTTTTGGAGATGGTCTCACTACGAAATTTAGACTGGCTTTGAATTCATTATATACAGGCCAGCCTCCAACACATGCAATCCTCCTGCCTCAGCCTTTTTTCTTTTCTTTTCTTTTCTTTTCTTTTCTTTTCTTTTCTTTTCTTTTGTCTTTTGGAGACAGGATCTCACTATGTGGTTCAGGCTGATGTTGGGCTCACTTTGTAGCCCAGGCTGGTCTCAAATATGCAATGATCTGCCTGCCTCAGCCTCCTATGTGGTGGGGTTATGGGAGTACACCACCATGCCCAGCTTGCCTCAGCCTCTTGAGTGCTTGGATGGCAGACACGCATCACTATACTTAACTCTAACAACCTAAAAATTTAATTTTTGGAATACAAAGGGACAAAATGTGAAAGAATCAATCATTTCTATTTGATTTCAGTAAACTTCTGAGTATTTTCTCTGGTTGTGTTAAAGAAGGTAATTACCAGTGATAAACTCACCTAGAATGAAGGACGTGCCATTTGTATGAAAAAGAATGTCAGTTTTCTCCCAGTGCTCATTCATCTTCCCTAGAAGGACAAGAACACTTCTAAATGGTGATGATTAGATCCAAAATTTATATGCTCTGCTTTATATACTCTTTGATTAATCCATAACAGCCAATTACCACTGCTTACCTTTATTAGTAGATCTCCACAGCACCATTACACTCCTGACTAATGAAAAAGCTAAGAGTCCATTACCAGCATGCACAAGATTGTTCTAGCTCATGCTAGGTGGTTAATTGTCTCCAAACTCTGAAGGCAGGGGCTTACCTATGGGACCTTGGCAGTATGGAGGTGAGTCCTTATAACACCCTTGGAGGAGAATACAGCTCAAAGCAAATGCTCAGTGAAGAGGTGGTCATATCCTCAAAGCCAGAACCTTTAGTCAGGATTAAGAGAAGCATTCAATGTACTTACTGGTATTATGCAGCAACAGTCTATTTTTCACAGTTAAAATGATAATTTAAACAAGCTTAGTATAGTAGCACACACCTGTAATCCTGACACTCTGGGTCGCTGAGGCAGCAAGACGACAAGTTCCAGTCAGACCTGGATAGACTAGCAATTTAGCGGGACCCTGCCTCACAACAAAATACAGACCAAAAGACGACTGGAGATGTAGCTCAGTATGAAAGCCCTGGGTTCAAGCTTCACTACCACAGAAAATGAATGAATGACATAAACAAGGAGCCATTTTATTTTGTTTGTTTATTTTTGGTAGTAGGAATTGAACTCAGAATTTCATGCCTGCCAGATAGGCACTGTGCCGCTGAGCTATTTCCCTGGTCAAATGGCCATTTTAAATGGTTAATTTATAATTAAACCTTGGAAGAACTCTGAGCAAGGCTCTTGAAGATTTTCCTTTGATTTAAGGTCCCTGTAAAAAAATAAAGCAAATGTCGCCATCGTGGTGACTTTCTTCTTTCCTGGGGCAGCTCTGTGGGTCAAACCCAGGGCCTGGCCAGTCCCAGCATCTACATAAGTGACCCCACTTATGTAGGGTGCTGCCTTTGAACCCCACCTCCCTGCCCTGGGTCTTACACAGCCAGTTAATAGCTGGGGTGACCGGGCTAACTCCTCCACCACCAAATGTTCAAGCATCATTTGATCTGCATTTGCCAGTCTCTTACACATTTGGATTTCTGTGCAATTAATCTGTCACTTTTTGACATGTGATCAATTTTCTGATAATTGAAACTGCAGAGAAATGGATGCACAGTGAGTCTTTGTACTCAGGTTAGAAGGAAACAACACACAAATGAACTCCCTGCACTCACCCCACCCCCATCGGCAACACTTCCCAGAATCTCTGCAAGAGTTGGTGGGAAGCGTCCTACCAAGCGAGCCTCAGACGCGTGCCTCCCGGGAGCCCCTCTTGCTGCACATTACACCCTGAAGAAACCAGCCTTCTCCTGAGCGAGGGCTTTGGAGTCGAGAGAAAAGAAGCCACCAGTTCGGCTGCTGCCCATTGCAGGCAGAGGGCGTGAGACTGGGCACCCCCACCCTCCCGTGTCCCTGATGTCTCCACAGGAAGACATGTCCTCCATGTAACTTTCTAGTTTGCCACTTTTATTCTCTCACCGTGACTTTTTTTTTTCTTTCTTTTCTTTCATCTTTTTGAGACAGTCTTGCTATGCAGTTCAGGCTGCCTTGGGCTCACTTAGTAGCCCAGGCTGGTCTCAAACTTGCAATGATCCTCCTGTCTCAGCCTCCCAAGTACTGGGATTACAGGGGTGCACCACCATGCTGGCTTCACCTTGAGTCTCAGCATGTGTCACTTTCACTGTCTGTGTGTCCCCATGCTGGGTGACACAATCTGATCCTTCTCGTCCCCCTCGGGGAAGTGTGTGAATCACAGGCATGTGCCACCACACTCATTTAACTCGTGATAGTTACATATTAAAAACTTGGGAAAGAAGGAGATGAGGTAGATCTCAGTGACAGACCAGGTTTGGGGGTGTAGGCCTGTAATCCCAGCACTCTGCCAGGCTGAGGCAGGGGGATCACAAGTGTGAGACCACCCTAGGCAATTTATCAACTTGGTATGACCCAGTCTCAAAAAATATTTGTTCCTAGAAAGAACTTTCTCCATTGTTGACTCCTCAGTGGGTGATTTTTTTCACCAGTGCAACCAACTCAATAAGTTAAAAGCTGCTTGAGAAGAAAAGGGAGCCATGAAGGAGAGATTACCATGCTATTTTTCATTCTTGTCCTCAAAGCCTAGCCCAAATTGTTTCACAACCAGAAGATACAAAAAGGTTGCTATGAAAATTTCAGCATCTGGGCATAGTGGTGCACGCCTGTGATCCTTGCACTTGGGAGGCTGAGGCAGGAGGACTGCTATGAGTTCAAAACCAGCCTGGGCTACATAATGAGTTCAAGACCAGCCTAATCGTCACAGTGAGATCCTGTCTCAGAAACCAAAGAAATAAAGTCACCCTACTAGGAAGCTGTTGTTATTAGACCCATTTTTCCAGTGACCAACTGAGATACAAAACAGTTGAGAAACCTGATCAAAGTCAGAGAAGACTCAGATGAGGTGCACGTACTTGTAGCCCCAGCCCATGACCCTGAAGGTGCCACTCTGTCCCTTGGGAGCAACTGAACTCAGATACAGAGGCCGAGGGAAGGTTCCCCAGGGTGTGCGGCAGCTGTGCTGAGACGGGGTGCTCCGAACAGCAGGGAGGTTCCCAGCCATGGCTCAGGTGCTTCAGTTGATTTGAGGGGAGGGCGCACAGCAGGGTACCCCAGATGGAGACCTTGGTACTAGCGATTGAACCCCGGGCCTTCATGCCGAGCTACATCCTGACCCCTTTGCCTTTTCTGTTCTGAGACAGGGTCTTGGTAAGTCACTATATTGTCCATGCTGGGTTCCAACCTGTGTTCTGTTGTGTTGTGCTTTGCTTTGCTTTGGTTTTGGTTTTTGAGACAGGGTCTTGCCATGCAGTTCGGGGTGGCCTTGGACTCACCGTATAATCTAGGCTGACCTCGAACTCACAGCACTCCTCCTGCCTCAGCCTCCCGAGGGCTGGGTTCACAGCCTGCACCACCACAGCACTGGTCCATCAGACTCTGTGATGAAAGACAGGAGTAGGATGGAAAGGGAGCCTGGAGGAAGAAGAGGGGAGGCGAGACAGATGCTGTGTTCCCTGTCCCTGTCCCTTCCTCTCCTCCCGCTCTGTGGAGGTGAGACTTGAGAGTTTGTTCTAGTCCTGGGGAGGAGCTCAGGGAGCGATGAGCCACATCCCCGGCTCTTCTATTTATTCATTTCTGGGCAGGTGCTCACTAGATGCCCGGGCTGGCCTTGAACTTGTGTCCTCCTGCCTCAGTCTCCCAACTATCTGTGATAACATGTGTCACCATGCCCAGCACTGAAAGGTTCTTGACAAAGACACCAGGCTTTTCTATTCCCTAAAACCAGTGGACTCTTCTTAGGTCCTGTGATAGTCCCCAAAATACAGCAGTCCTGTGCAGGTCCCCATTACTGTACAATCTGCCCTAGGGTGAACGGCTGCCCCCTTCTTCCTCTGCTTCCGGTCCACATCCCCAGCTCGAGAGGCCCCTCCCCTCCCCTCCCCTCGTGGCACTGTCCGCATCATTCACAGCCATCTCTGCCTTCACTGCCCCTCACCCACCTCCCAGCCCCACCTCCACCTGAGTTTCCAAATGGTGCTGTGTTATAGTCAGAGTTTACATGGAAAGGGCTTCATACAGGACACATACTTTAGGGAATTATTTTATAATATTCACTCAAAGAGTCAAGTGCAAAAGACAGAAGGAAGCAGGGAGTGCAAGCCTGTAATCCCAGCATTCAGGAGGCTGAGGAGGGAGGATCCCTGTGAGTTTGAGACCAGCCTTGGCTATAATGTGAGCTCAAGACCAGCCTGAAGTGCACAGTGAGACCCTGTCTCAAAAATCCAAGAATCAAAAAAAAAAAAAAAAGTAAGTGCAGGAAATCTGTCCACACGCTAGAGACCCAAAGAATCCTGCTGAGGCCTGGACCCCACAGCAATGTCCTTCTGCAGTCCAGCTGGAGGCCTAGAGCCCACAGCAATGTCTCATCAAGTCTGCATCAAAGATCTGCCCTGGGAAGGCCCAAAGGTCAGTGGTGGAAGCTAGAAAGTCTGCGCTGGTGGGATGAAGGAGCTGCGCCAGCAGGCCGAGGGAGCTGCACTGGAGCCAGGAAGTGACGCTCAAGGTAAGGACCAGAGCTCCCCTGAGAAGAACCACAGCCCTCCTCAGCGACAGCAAGGCCCCGAGCTCCTCTGACGATGAGAACAGCCGAGTTCACATCAGGAAAGCCAGCGTGACAAGCTTCTCCAGGAGAATCAGCAGCACCCCGTCTTCCCCGTCTTCCCCACCATTTCTTCTTTTAAGCATTGGTAACAATCCTCAGGTTGTTACCACAACCAGCGCCGTGCTGGTGCTGATTCAGTTCAGCTGAGTGTTACAAGCTGACCACCCATTGTCAGTCCCCCACATGTGACAAAGTCTTCTGAGGAGAGATGACATAGGGACAGCTGAGGGAGACAGACCCCTGTCCGCATGAGGCCGGGACATACTCAGGGGCAGAGCATTTGCCTAGCATGCATAAGACCACCGGTTTTATTCCTGGTACCTCAAAAAAGCAAAAGCACATGTAGCCCAGCATTTCCTGCCCATGCAGATTAGCTGAGTAAATGCTCTGTGGTTTGTGAGACCCAGGGGCACCGTGCAGTACAGCGCCAGAACACAGGGGCACTCGGGATCTGTTGAATGATCGAAGGCTGAATTATTGCTGCTTCTAAGTTAAAATTACAGCTCCCATTAATGACAACTCAGGTTATCCAGAAGAACTCATATCTGCAGGACCTGGCCCAAACTCAATTTGTTATCCATAAGTACAGTTTCATTGACATTTAGTCTGGGGCAAGTAAATTACTCAATGAGGTGATTTATAAATTCATTCAACTTAATTCTCCGATAGGAGGCTGAGTGATGTGCTGTGGTCATTGGGCTGATTTACATCAGAAAAGTGTACGGGAGAAAATGGAGGTTCTCTATCTTGCTCTCGTCTGCTGCTGGCCTCCTGCTACTATATAACGGGCCTCCTTTTCCTTTAATTACCTTCTTCATGGCTTGAGAGCTTTGATGACTTGATTAAGCCGTGCAGGGCAGTTCCAGTCCCTACCCAGCTGATTCATTAGCCCAAAGCTTATTAACTTCCTAATTCTGATCAATAAGGCACTGATGCTAAACTGTGCAAGGGCAAACTAAGGAGGCAATTTGATTGCAAGACTCAGAGTCTCTGCAATTTTTTTTTAACCATCTTTTCTTTATCTTACTTTTTAACACAGCCATACCGGGACAGATGCAATAGTAGACCCAGGAAAAGGGCGAACTTCCTCTCCATTCCTGCAGCATTCATGTGCCGAAGCGGGTCTATTTGCTGATTCTGCTCTAGATGAGTTTGCTTTTGGCCAGAGAAGGAGCATCATGATGATGATGACGACGATGATGATAATGATGATTCCTCCTCTGCAGAAATGGACAAAACTTTCCTCCCCAAACCCAAATGTAGAATGCAGTTCCCAACATCTAGGATATATTTTAAAATTCTAGGCCAGCACTATCCAAAAGAACTATTTTAAATTCTCTAATACACGTTTGAGGAATTAACAAGGGTAGCTGGTGTGGTGGTGCATGCCTGTAATCCCAGCACCCTGGGAGGACTGAGATCCAAACCCTATGTGGGCAATTTAGTGAGTCAGCAGGACTTTGTCTCAAAATGAAAAACATGAAAAGGGCTGGGGCTCAATGTGAAGGCCCTGGGTTCAATCCCCAGAACCACAAATAAAGATTAATTTAATAAAACATTTTATACAATTCATAATCTATTAAAAGTAGTACATTGAAACATGCAAGCTAAATGAAATTTCTAATGAAGCTGGGCATGGTGGAGCATTGCCTGTAATTTCAGCACTGGAGAGGCAGAGGCAGAAAGATTGCTTGCAAGTTCGAGGCCAGCCCTGGCTACATGGAGACCCTGTCTCAAAAAATACTCAACAAAAAATTGATGAGCACATGAGTTTTCTTCAGCAAACCTTTGAAATCAGAGGCATATTTTACACTTTCAGCACATGGAACTTGGGCCTGACCACATTTCCAGAGCTCAACTCAGCTGCTGGCTGCCTTGCTGGCCTCCGACTCTAGACCAGGGACTCCCGACCGGACCCTGCTGCAGGTCAGGTCTGCATCACACTGTTTCCCTCACCTGGGGTCTTGGATTCGCAGGCAGGCATGGGTGGGCTCGAGACTAGGTGTTTCCAATGAATTCCCAGGCGCCTCTGGTCCTGCTGGCTGGAGAGTCCAGTTTGGAAACCAGAACTCCACGGGTAGAACTGATTTCAACCGCATCGTCCCCGGCTAATAGAGGCCTGTGCAAAAGCACCAACCCTTCCTCCAAGATAGGTTCGCGTTGTCTGGGTCCCGTTTCCTGCCATCATTTTCGGCTGTTCTGGCTTTAACTGTCTCATTTTCCTAACCGGCACAGCTGAAATTCTAACCCTCCTGCAACTCGCCTTAAACTGGAGGGGGAGCTCTGCCTGCCGCAGCCTCTCCAGGGCCAGCGGCGCTGCTCTGCAGCTGGAGAGCGCACGAGCTCGGCCTGGCGCCCCTCGCCTCCTGCATCGGGGCTGCCTTTCTCCTCGCTGGCCTCTTCCCAAACCCTTATTCCCGCCGCGCCGTTCTTGACAAACCAAGTCAGCACGCAGGTCAGCAGTTCCAAGGTGTCAGTGGCAGGGCCAAGGTAAGGCTCTCCTACTGCTTGCTGCGCGCTGGATTTCTCCAACAGTCCCTCCAAGGAGCTCGGCTCACATTACCAGCGTCCAGGTGTCTTCTCAGACACAGTCTACCCGTAAACTGGTGTATATGCCTTTTTTGCTATTTGTTTTTTGAGACAAGGTCTCACTAGGTAGCCGAGGTTGGCCTTGAACTCACAATCCTCTCACCTCACCTTCCTGAGTGCTGAGATTATAGGTGTGCACTGTGGTGCCTGGTATATATATATATGCTTTTACACACACACACACAGGCACATGCACATGCACATAAATGCATTTCTAGCCCGGCATGGTGGTATACTCTTATAATCCTAGTACTCAGGCAGCTGAGGCAGGAGGACTGCAGATTCAAGGCCAGCCTAGGCTACGTGGTTAGTTCAAGGTCAACCTGAACTGCAAGAGCAGGACTGTATCTCAAAAAAATACAAAAATAAAATAAAAAAATAAAGTGGGGCATAGTGGCACATGCTTGTAGTTCTAGCACTTAAGAGGCTGAGGCAGGAGGATTGCCACCAGTTTGAGCCTAGCTCTTGCCACTTTTTGATGAGGATTGAACAATGATTCACATGGTCATTCAGAATGCTTATAAATAAATAAAATGCAGTGTTCAAAGAAAAAAAGGAAAAGCATAAATTTCCAAATGGTAAAGAAGAACTTATTAATTTATTTTTAAATGGACAATGTTGTATATTATGTCACTAATGTCTTAAGGGTTCACTAGATAACTTTTTGTTTCTTTTTGTTTTGTTTTTGATTCAGGGAACAGGGTCTTGTGCAGCCCTAGCTGGCTTTGAATTTTTTTTTTTTTTTGTCTTTGAGACAGGGTCTTGCTATGTGGTTCAGGCTGGTCTTGAACTCACTTTGTAGCTCAGGCTGGTCCCCAAACTTGCAGCAATTGTCTTATCTCAACCTCCTGAGTGCTAGGATTACAGATGTGTGCATCAAGCCTGGCATGGCCTTGAAATTCTGGCCTTGAGTAATCCTCCTGCTTCAGCCTCCCAAGGGCTGAAATTGCAGGTGACACCACTGCACCTGGCTCTGATTCAAACAGTGTTAACGATATTTTAATAGATGAAAAAGTTAGTGTGGAAAACAATGGGGAAGGAATAAGACATGTCTGTATTTGCTTCCCAGGCAGAAAAAAGCGGGAAGAGCCGGGTGTGGTGATACGAGCCTGTCTGCAGCACTGTGTCTCCAATAGCCAGGATTCATGGAGGCAGCAATTGCAGTGGGAGCAGGGAATGATACCACTCACCTTGACCCCTAGTGACCCACTAGCGATGTTTCTGCTCTGTTCCCATGACCTTAGGCTCTCCTGCCCTAGCAAACTTAGTTCCAGATGGGGAAGTCTTCTACCAGCAAACACAACAATGATTCCGTGGAACTAGAGGCTAAGTCTTCCTCCTGGCCATTTTGGGCTCCTCAGGCCTTGAGTCAGCGAGCTAAAGTGGGGGTGACTGATCCAGAGTGCTAAGAGGAAATTGGACTACTTACTACTCCACAGTGGAGGAAAGAAACAATACACGTGGAGTGCACGAGATCCTTGCTCTAATCCAGGGAGGATGACAGGAATGAAGGTATGGGTCACCCCACCAGGAAAAGAACCAAGACCTGCTGAGGTGCTTGCTGAAGCCCAAGGAAATACAGAATGGGTAGAAGAAAGGATTTCTAAATGCCAGCAACAGCCAGACTGCTGGAACATTCTTGCGATTCCAACACAGACAGGCTGAGTAGAAGGATTGTCACCAGTTTGGGGCCAGCCTGGGCTCCATGGTGAGTTCAAGGCCAGTCAAAACTACTGAGCATTTCCCTGTCTTAAAACACAAAAATAAATAAATACTAGTTACAACCACATGGCCAGGTGCAGAGATGAGGACTGTAATTATCACAAGTTCTTTCCTATCTTGTTAATACATTGTGCATATATACACACATATTAAGTAGAAACTTTTGTTTTCTTTCTTTGTAACACAACATTTGTCAGTTTAACAGAAGTACTAAAGTATTGTTTAATCTACATTCCCAGGAGAAGGGTAAGCATCACTAAAGAAAAACAGCCTTCTATTCTGGGGAGGGAATTAGTGCATTTCCATCTGTACACAAGATGGTTGCAACATGTTAAATGTAATTGTGAATTTGCTATTGCATTTGGAGATTTTAGAGAGGTATGCCTGGTTTGCAAGTTGACAAGCAGTGGATTGTGACCACTAATTGTGACATGTTGCTGGACATGGTGGTGCACACCTGCAATCCCAACACTGGGGAGGCTGAGGTAGGACAGTGAATGCAAGGCCAGACTGGGATAGATAATGAGTTCAAGGCCAGCCTGAACTGCACAGCAAGACCCAAATAAAACAAACCACAACAAAAATTGTTGTGGCTTGTCACAATTTGAACAGATTAAAAACCACCCGGCAGATTAGTAAGCACGATTCTGGGTGTGCCTGACTGGTGGACACGCAGGCCAGCAAATGGCAGGGAAGACATACATTGGACAGGGGTGGCACCAACCAATACACGTGTAGCCTACAAAGGATAAAAGCAGAAAGAAAGAGGAAGTGTACTCATTTTGGGAGACCGTCACTGTTACCTTTGGATATTAGTGTCCAGTTTCTTCAGCCTTCCAGTGCAGACTCACACCAGTGACTCTTTAGTGGAGTTGCCGGGTCTTTGACTTTAAGTTACTGCTACATCATTAATCCCCCTTGTACAGTGGCTTCTATTTTGTTGGGCCAAGTCTCTACTGGCTTCTCTAGCTCTTCGGCACAAAGGCAGCCGTTATGGATTCTTTTGCCACTGATTCTGGGAGGCAGCCGCTGGGGATTCTCCTGCTTCTGGTCCTGTAAGTCTACCTAATAAAAATCTTCTTGCATAATTACACATATATTTTCTGTTGATTCCATTCTTGTACAGGACCCTAAGTAATACAGATTTTGTTACCAGAAGTGGGGTTCAAATGCCCCTGCCAGTGAGGGTGAGAAAATGTCTTCCTCTGGCAAAATAATCTCATCAGAATTTAGGAGTTCAATGTTCCCAGCTCCTTCAGATTCTTCCCAAACATCTCTATCCAGTTTATGGGATCTTATTTTCCCATCAAAGCCCTCACTTTAACCTAAGATGGACTTTGAGACTGAGCAGTAAACTTGTGCTGTAACTCAGTCAATCGCACTATAACTGCTTGTGTTTGGTCTTTTGCACCTTCAGTCTAACAGAGAGATGATTCCCCTTAAAAGCTTTTAGTGTATTTAGGTGTGTTGGGAATGTGTTTTTGCAGCTGGGAATGTGAATCTTTCAGCTCATTATTTCCCCTTATTATTTTGTTGTCACATTTTAGAGTCTTTACATTGTATCTATAGCTTATTTCTTTTTAATAGTTTGTCCAGAGAGCTGTAAAAGCACCTAGCCAACATCATCATTTTTGTTATTCTTCCAAAAAGGGTGGGGATGTAGCTTAGTGAAAAGGCCCTGAGTTCCATTCCCAACACTGTGAAAAAAAGAAGAAAGTCTTGGAAAGATGTTTACAAAACTAATGACTATGGCGTTTTGAGGGTGGGAGAGACCTATAGGAAATGGAAAAATATTTTTCTGTATTTTTTATTGTAAGTATTATTCTTATTTTGTGTCCTTTGGCCAATATAAACACAATGAAATTAAACCTTAATTTTACTTGAAATATTAAAAAAATTTTTTTGTGTGTGTAGTTCAGGCTGACTTTCAATTTGCTACATAGTCCAGGCTGGGTTCCAACATGCAGTGTCCTCCTGCCTCAGCATCCCAAGTGCTGGGGTTATAGGTGTGTACCATTATGCCCAGTTGAGAAATGAAGTTTTTGAGTCTTAAAATCACATGACTAGCTTACCTAATTAAAAAAAAATTAAAAATAGGCAGGCTTCTGCCGTGCTGTGTAAGACTCATAGCTCTGTCCCACACTGGACAGTTAGCTTTTCTCTCTGTGCTTCAGTTCTCTATAGGTACAACAAGGAAGATAAAATCTAAATCTGGTGAATCACTTTTTTTTTTTTAAAATCGGTACTGGGGATCGAACTCAGGACAGCACACTTGCAAGGCAGGCGCTTATATGACTGAGCTAAATCCTCAGTCCCTACTGTAAAGTATTGAGAGCAGTTTGACACATAAATACCACTTTTCTGACAGTGGAATTTTAGTCAGAGTGTCTAAAGCTTTAAAAATGAATAGAAAGCCTGGGAATCGCAGAAGCTTTCTGCCCCTTGGAGGAAGGCATCCTGGGTGCCCTCGATGCTACACTGGGTGCACAAAGACCAGGGCAGGGCAGGCTAGCCACTGTGTTCCTTTGGAACTGCCTTCGCTTTGGGGATTAGGAGTATGCTGTGTGTCCAAGCAGCCACATAGTGTGAGTAAACCCTTTTTGCCTTATCATGAGGGATTCCAGCATGCCTCAGTCTATGCCATTAAGAAGCTTGTGCTGTCAACAGCAAAGGGTTCTTTTACTCAATTCAGATGGAAATCGTGAAGTAGCAAAGTGCAGCTCTGCGAGCAGTCCTGATGTCACCAGGTGATACAGCAATAAGGATGCCCAAAGCTGACCCAGCCAGCTGCTGGTCACCACCACTGCCAGCCATCGTGCTCTGGTGCCAGTCTCCGGAGCTCTCCAGTGTTAACAGCTCTCAGTGCTTGTCTACTTTTGTGTGTTCTCTGTTGTAGTCAGGGGTTGTGAGGAGAACAATTAAAATCAGGACATAGAATTTATAATATTATTTTATGATGGTCACCCAGAGTTAACAAAGAAAGTGCAGGAAATCTATCCACAACACCAAAGACATAGAATATTCAGCCACGGGCCTGGATCGAATAGCAATATCCCACATGAGTCCAGATGAAGACCTAGAGTCCATGACAATGCCTCCCATGAGTCCAACTGGAGGTCTACAGTTTGCAAGAAAGACTCAAACCAGTCCGTTTTATGGATCCGTGCTGGGAAGGCCCAAAGGTCAGTGGTGGAAGGTAGAAAGTCTATGCCAGTGGGGTGAAGGAGCTGTGCTGGTAGGTTGAGGGTGCTATACTGGAGCCAAGAAGTCACGCTCAAAACAAAGACCAGGGCTGTCCTGAAAAGCACCAAAGCCATCCTCAGTGACATGGAGGTCCTAAGCGCCTCTGAAGATAAGAATAGTCGAGTACATGCCAGGAAGCCAGCATGACGAGTTTGTCCTGGAGATTAAGTGGCACACATCTTCCTCTCCGGAGCCAGGAAGCGATGCTCAATGTAAGGACCAGAGCTCCCCCAAAGTGAACCACAACCACTCTCACCATACAAGGTCCAGAGCTCCTCCAATGACAATGGTCGAACTCTCACTGGGGAAGCTGGTCATGACAAACTCCTTCAGAAGAACCAACGGCTCAAGACAGAAACCCCCAATGCCTCAATGCCTTCTCCTTCTCCATGTCTCTATCTATACTGGCAACTTTCCTCAGGTGAGCCATCTACGCTCAGCACCATGCTGATATAATTCACTGGTGTTAAGTTGACCACTGTTTTTAAATCCATAACATCCTCACTATTCAGAATAAAATGTCCAAGTAGGTTTTTAGGACTTTTGGAGTCCATGCTACCCAAAAACCACAAGCACTTTGCAGGAACACAACAGGGAGTCTTTATTTTCACAGGGTCTATGCTGCAGCACAGGGCACCGGCACACAGCAGGAACCCTCCCCGGTTAAACCTGAGAAGTGGCTGGGCAGGGCTGCTTGTGTAGCAGCTACAGGCCTGTGCCAGTGCGGCAGGGCTGAAGGCTTGCTGTGCACGTTGGATGTGCAGACAATAGGTCCAGATCCCTCCCTGATCTTAGCCCCTGCAGGGTGCCCTCTCCACCCTTGGCAGGCAACAGCGTCCTGAGCAGTGGCGGGGTGAGGGAGGGCACTGCGCTGCCTGCCTGGCTGCGGTTCTGTTGGAGTGGAGAATGGTTCTATGTCAGCCAGGGAGGGGACTGAAACAAACTGTCCCAGTCCACTGGGGTACAAGGATTGGGGGCTCAACAACCACCAGTCAAGCCACATCCAGCTGGCAGGGAAAAATGAGAAAGGCACTTTTCATTTGCCTCATGCGAATGTAGCTGGGCACAGAAAATACTGTTTTCAGAAAGTACTGAAGTAAGCTGGGCACAGGGGCACTCAGGAAGCTAAGGCAGGAGGGCTGCAGGTAACCCAAGTGAACTTAGCAATACCTCATCTCAAAATAAGAAGAATAAGAAGAGCAGGCATTATAGGCCAGTATTCCCTGAGTTCAGTCCCTAGGATGGCCAAATAAAATGTTAAAATTTTACCAATCATGGGCCAGGTGTGGTAGCACATAACTGTAATCCCAGCACTTGGGAGGCTGAGGCAGGAGGCAGGAGGATCACTTTGAGATCAAGGCCAGCATGAACTGCATAGTGAAATCTTGTCTCAAAAAGACAAAAACACGTTGGAACTTGCTGCCCTGGTAAGTGGCTGTGGCCTGGCAAGCCACGGCTGCCCCAGGGCAAGAACCAACAGCTTCTCCTGAGATCCACGCCATGTTGGAACTTAGGGCACTGGGAAACTAAGCAACTGTAAGCAGCTGTGAGCCTATCGGCTGAGAATCAAACATCCATCCCACCCACCTCCACGCACCCCTGTTAGCAAGTGGGAGCAGAGATCTGAGCATCTCTTGCAAGGTTGACCATATGCAATATAGCAAATAAGGGGGATTTCCTTCTACCATCTCTTTGAAGGCAAATATTTTTATCACTGTTTTGCTTTGTTCTGATTAATGGTATTGCTCTATTCAATATTCTGTTTTGATAAGTTCTTTTTTTTTTTTTCTGGTCTTTTTGAGACAAGGTCTCGCTTTGCAGTTCAGGCTGGCCTTGAGCTCACTTTGTAGCCCAGGCTGGTCTCAAATTCACAAAGTTCCTCCTGCCTCAGCTTCCCAAGTGCTGGGATTACAGGTGTGAGCCACCACGCCCGGCTGTGTTTTGATAAATTCTATAATGTTCTGTATTTCCTTTGATTCTGATATACCTGACTGAAAGAACAACTATTATGAAGAAAATGAGATCGACTATGGCACCTACTACTGTTATCCCGGTAACCTGCTGTGAAGTTCTGTATCAAATTCGCTACACTGTCTCAATTGGCTTTGTTCTGTCTTGTTCTGTGGTATTTTACTACTTTAAAAATAAAAAAAATTTTTTTTAATTTTAAAAAGACAAAAACAAAACTATACCAATTATAGAATTAATTTTAAAATGTTAATTCTTATTACAGAATACCACAAAAGTCTGTTGGTAAGTTTCGCCGGCAGAGTATGGTGCTACGGGCCTCCACTAGGTGCAATCCCAGTATTCAGGAAGCTGAGGCAGTAAGACAGTGATGAGTCCCAGTGTGAGGTCAGAGCCAGGCTAGAGCTCAGCAGCACAGCACCTGCCTGGAAAGCGTGAGGTCGTGAGTTCGATTCTCAGTGCCTGAAAAAAAAAGAAAAGAAGAACAAGTTTGAGGTCACCCTGTGATACATAGTAAGTTCTAGGCCACAACAAATTATGTAGAAGAACCTGTCCTCCCCACCAAAAGGTGAGAATTACTATCTTCATCTTACAAATAGGAAGCAGAACTCAGAACATACTTTCTTCAAAAGCATAGAATTAATTTTCAGGAAGGTTAAGCCCTGTCTGTGAGCCAGCCAGGCTCCCATCTGGGAGAGCCGGGATGAACGAGGGTCCCACCTGTGAGTGAGGTGCACCGCACCCCTCACCCCTCCACGCCCCACCCCCATCCCCCCACCCCCACCCCACCACCCCCACCACCCCCACCTTGACGCACACCGTGAGCAGCCAGCGGCTTCGGAGGAACTGTATTGTTTGATTGACTTTGCAACTATTTAGAGGACAACAATATGCAATACAGTGACTATTGTAGGTTCCATACTGTCTTATTACTGTTTCATTTCATTGTTTTGTTTTGTTCCCTTTAAAAATTAAATTTTTAAAAAGCATAGAATTAATTTTTTATTAATTATTTCATTTTATATTTGTGGCATGGGAGAACTGATTGCGTCCAGGGCCATTCCACTGAGCTATGTGCCCTGCCCTTTAAAAATTTTTTTAAAAAATGTCAAAACAGGGTCTCAATTGCTAAATTTAGCTAAATTGCTAAATTGCCCAGACTGGGCTTCAATTCACAATCCTCCAGTCTCAGCCTCCCAGAATGCTGGGATTATAGGCATTGTGCCATCAAATGCAGCAAGTTCTGTTTTTACTTTTACTTATTTATTTATTGTCTTTTTAGAGACAGGGTCTCGCTATGCAGTTCAGACTGGCCTTGGGCTCACTTTGTAACCCAGGCTGGTCTCGAACTTGCAACGATCCTCCTGCCTCAGTCTCCTGAGTGCTGAGATTACAGGAGTGTGCTACCACACCTGGCTCAAATTCTGTTTTTAATGTCTAGTCTCTAAATTAT
The DNA here is from genome assembly GCA_004027455.1 of Hydrochoerus hydrochaeris. Taxonomy (NCBI): domain Eukaryota; kingdom Metazoa; phylum Chordata; class Mammalia; order Rodentia; family Hydrochaeridae; genus Hydrochoerus; species Hydrochoerus hydrochaeris. Next base: position 29,359 of record PVLA01000784.1, read on the forward strand.
TATATTACTTACTTGTCAGAAAGTAAAAGTTAGAATTGGGGATGGTGGCACATACCTGTAAACCCAGAACTGGAAGGCAGAAGCAGGAATATTGCTGCAAATTCAGGGCCAGCCTGGGCTACATAGTGAGCTCAAGGCCACCCTAAACTACATAGTGAGACTGTTTCAAAGAGAGACAGACAAACAGACAGACAGATGGAGAGGAAAAGTTAGGTTCCTCAGTATGTAAAGACATGGAAAGGGTTTTGTTTTGTTTGCGGTGCTAGGGATCAAATCTAAGGCCTAACACAAGCTAAGCAAGCAAGCACTCTACGACTGAGCTAGCCCCAAAGATTTTTTTTTCCTATTGGGGGTTGAACATGGGCCTTTGCCCTAAGATGATACAGAGCTCATTAAACAGAATTTCTCTTTAATAACTTCAGTGAAATTCACTCAAAGTATAAAACCTTCTTGGTCTGGGCGGGCAGCAGCTTCATTTTCCAGCTCATCACACTTGGCCCTGCAAATGTAGACCACCTCTGGAGACCAGTAAAATCTCTGTCTCCCTTGGGGACTCTACTGCAGCAGTTGTTCTGGGACATTAATGGATGTCCTAACCAGCCGGTGTTTTCTAAAGCAATGACACTTCAAGGTCATATCCTTAAAATCAGACATGTTCAATATAATGACTACAAAAACCCATCCTCTGCAGCATACAGACGTTCCCAGTGACATCCATCATTCATACTGTGGCTTTTTCCAGCACCAAGCATAATGGGCATTCCTAAGTTAGAGGCATTTTAGACATCAACAAATCAATTTCTAGTAAGAAGCCTTGTGCGTGAGTTAGACCAAGTGTTCAGTCAGTACCCAAAGCTTACTTAGCCCACGGCAGGAGAAAGATCCTAGAAATACATTTCACGTGAAAAAATTGGTCAAGATTACATGACTTCTCAAACCATATGCTCCAAGTTAAAGTAAATTTATTTATTTATTTTTTGCTGCTCTTTTGCTTTAAAGACAAGATCTTGCTATGTAATTCAGGCTGGCCTTGAACTCACTCTGTAGTCTTGGCTAGTCTCAAACTTGAGGTGATCAACCTCCCGAGTGTTGGGATTATAGATGTGTGGTGACACCTGGCCAAAATAAATAAACTTCTGAAGATCACCAACTTTTTGTCTGAAATGTTCAGTAAAGTATTTTCAATAGTTTGGGGTGTCTTGTCCAGGGATCTGAATTGCTCAGTAAATCTAGTGAGATTTTATTTTTAACCAGGAATTGAACTCAGGACCTTGTGCTTGCTAGACAGGCACTTAGGCCCTGGAGCTACACCCCAGCCCCTGCTCAGTAAATCTAAGGAGTAAATACATTGCACTGTGGACATGGATATGATTTTAAAAAATAAAAAGGGAAATGTCTAAAATGAAGGGAAAAGAAAATAAAACTTAGAATTAGAGGGAATGTGCCAAGAACATTGTGTGGTAAATCACAGAAAGTTATTCCAGAAGCAGGGAATGGTGGTTCATGCCTGCAAGTTCAGTCACTGGGGAGACAGAAGCAGGAGACTGTAAGTTGGAGGCCAGCCTGGGCAACTTAGCACCTTGGTGAGATCTTGTCTCAAAATGTAAGAGGAAAAAGAAGAAAGGGGAGGAACTGGAAATGCAGCTTAGTATGAAAATCCTGAGTTTGATGCTACCAAAAAATTTTTTTACACTATGACTCGTTATTTTGGCAGCAAATGTTATTCCCAGCTGAGCCAAGTAGCACACAATAGTACTTTTTTTTTTTTTTGCAATCCATTCCAGGACCTCCACTGGATGCCTGGAAACACAGGGTGCATGGAACCGGATATATACTCCTACATGCCTGCTATGTTGTCAAAGAGCACAGTACTAGAGCAATGCTGTCCTTCTGTGTTTTATGCCTGGGGCCTCCTGTGCATTACAGCTCTTGTGCTTTGGAGCCATTACTAAATAAGTCAAGGGATTCTTGAACATACCCACGCTAATCTGATAGTCAAAACAGTGATGAACAGGCAGGCCAAAGATACAGCACGCATACGCTGGACCAAGTGCGACTCACATCTCTCAACGTGCCTGTGCTCAGGGTGCCAGGCCGTTTAAAATGTATGACCTGTCTATTTCCAGATTCCTCTGTTTAGAATTTCAATTGAATGTGGGTAATGAAAACCTTGCAAAGGCGGCTGCCAATAATGGGGAACCACGGTAGTAGCCACACTGTACATTTCCTGTGTGAAGCAATCACCCCAAGACTTCTGCCAGAATTCTGGGATGTAAGCACTGGCATGTGCCCTTACTTTCCTGGACCCAGGACTTCCACTTCCTTTTTTTAACCTTTCTTTTATAAAGTGAAACATCTTCCCCAAGCTTTCTAAGAAAGGGCCCATGAGCAAAAATGTGTGTGTGTGTGTGTGTGTGTGTGTGTGTGTGTATAGTTGGGGAGGCGTAACAGTGAGGTCTAGATTGAAGATATCTTGTCTCTTATTTTCTGGTTATGTGTCCTTTTGTTTTGCTAAGTGATTTACCCAACATCACCTTCCATTCTTTCTACTGTGCCTTTCTTTTCTTTTTCTGGGACACGATCTTTTTTTTTTTTTTTTTTTTTTTAAAGAGGACTATTACAGAATTTCAAGAAAAGAAGATAAACAGTAAGAAATCACTAGTTGATAAATTACATATTGTTCTTTTAGAAATAGTTTTTCAAGGTAAAAAATTAAAGCACACAAAATGGACACTCAGGCAGTGAGAGTGCAAACAGGTCTGTTCAGCAATCCAACAAGAACCTAGAAATATGGTCATCAATCCCACACACCTAAACATACATGCAGCTATATCTTTTAGAGCACTTCCTATTTCCTCTTTTTTTACAATAGCAATTACACATTTTTAAAATTTTATTTAAAGAGAAGGAAAAAAAGCAAAACAGAAAAAAGGGTAGCACCAATACAGAATTCTAAAAGAAAGAAAAAAAAAGGAAAATGAGAAAAAGCCCCACTAAGAAATCAGTAGTTTATAAATTACATACTGTCATCCTGGATGTAGTTGTTTAAGTTATGGGACACGATCTTGCAATGTAGTCTAGACTGGCCTCAAATTTACGGTAATCCCGCCTCAACCTCTTGAGTGCTAGGAATTATAAGCTTTGTTATTTTTAAAAAATTTTTTCTGTCAGCCCACAAAGAGGGCCCAAGGGAGGTTTTCAAGGACGAGGTCCCAAGACTACATGTGCAACACATGAGCAGAAACAGCAGGCAGCGTGGAACAGAGCAGGCAGCCAGAGCGCGCGCGCGAGCTGGCTGTGTGTTTATTGTATAATAAGCACGCAGGTCGTTATCTCATATTTACATTCTTACACGGTGCCGTCACCAGCGCATGCATGTTCACCTGTGCTAAGTCATGGCTACATAACTCTATCCCACCCTGTGCCTGCACTAGACAAGCGGGGTACGTCCTCAGGTGTCCTTAGACACCCCTGAGCTTTGAAGCAGTCCGAGTGGTTCCCCACATTATCGCATTTGTTTCAGTGCCAGGACTGAAACCACCCAGTCCCCAGCCCTTTTGCATTTTTATGGAGAGAGCCAAGTTGCTGAGTTGCCCGGGGTGCTATCACTTTAAGAGCCTCCTGACTCTGCTTCCCAGAGTGCTGAGACTCCAGGTATGCCCCTGGCTGCTGTCACATGTCATTTCCAGGAGCTGCTTGTTTTATAGCCCCCTTTCTTGTTTGGTGAATTCAAGATCTTCTATTATATTCCAAAAGATTCAGTTTGCTAAGTTTTCTGCTCCACGGTTCCTGTTTTTTATTTTTTCTTACTTTGATGGCTGTGTGTGTTAGAGCGCAATTATTAATTAAACGGATAAATTATCAATTATTAATAATCTCCGTTTAAGGGGCTGATGCCCACCTTGGCAGGTGCTGCCCAGGTTGGGGGTGAGAGTGAGAGTCAACTGTTCCTTGTAAAATCTTTCTCCAGGTCTATTAATTTCCTCCCCCCTTCCCACTTCTAAAAGAACAGGAAGCCTGATTTCCTGAGCCTTTCTAGGTTGTGGAGGTGGAATTCTCTTTGGGGTTTTTGTTGTTGTTGTCTCCCACACCCTGGAACTCACAACTACACACTTGCAAGGCAGACCCTTATGCTGCTGAGCTAAATCTCCGGGCCAATTTCCTCACTCTTCAGTAGAAGGTCACTCCATTATATGAGGCTAAATCAGTTGACATTTAACCATTTGTTTTTCAGTCAACAAAACATCTTGTGGAAGCTGTGTGTGGTGGCACGCACCTATAATCTCAGTCCTTAAGGAGGCTGAGGCGGGAGGATCATTGCGAGTTCAAGCCAGCCTGGTATTTAAGGAGTTCACGGTCAGAATGAACTACATAGGGAGACCCTGTCCCCAAACAAAAACAAAAGCAAACAAACACAAAAGAAGGAAGAAAAGGGGTTGGTGGGTGAATCTCAGATCTCTCTGGTTTCAATTTCCAGGACTGAAAAAACAAAAACAAGCCCCAGAAGTTTTCAGTCATGAAGGGTAGTACAGGGGAATCAGATTCGGAAAGTGAATAAAGTGAAAACATCTCGAAATGCCCGGTAAGCGGTCTGCATCACGCTTGCGTGTAAGGCCTCGTTCCCTTGCTCCCCGAACACCTCGCGAGACAGACCAGGGTAAGGTCCGCCAGCTCTGCTCCTGGCTTCCACACCTCGGATTATTGACCCTTTGCAAAACCCACAGGGCGGGGCGGGGCGCCCGAGCGCTGTGGGCGGAGCCTGGGAGCCAAGGCGCGCACGCGAGTGGGAGGGATGCACAGCCGCGCCGCTCTGCCCCGCCCCCTGCGCGAGGCCCTAGAAGCTCCAGGCGCAGGGAGCAGGGAGGGACTGGGGGCATGGGCGGGGCCTCCCGTCGCGTGCTGGTGGGCTGGACTACCGGCAGAGGAGAGGCCCTGCGCACGCGCCCTCGGGCCCGCCGGCGCCGCGTTCTCCTGCGGAGCTCCGGCTGCGCGCGCCTTTCCCGCCGGAGAGCTCTGCGCGGTGCGCCGGGGAGTGAGAGCTTTGCCATCTTCAGGGAAGCCCTGAGGACCCGTTACCCGGGTTGGGTGGGAAGCAATGGGTAAATCAGGAAAGCAGTAGCAGCTTGACGCGTCGTTACACTCCCGTAATCCCAGCAGCTGGGAAGCTGAGCAGGAGAGCGCAGACTGAAGCCCAGCCATTCAACGAGACCCTGTCACAAAATGTTTAAAATAAAAGGGCTGAGGCTGTGCCTCAGTGAAAAGCCCTGGCTTCAATCCCCAGTACCAGAGGGCAAAAGGGATGGCGGTGTTCAGGATACCATCCGCACAGCTAGGCCCACACTTCTCCCTACCCCTGAGAGCTGATTTCGGTATTTGGCGCTTGCTTTTTTTTTTTTTTAAGTTAGTTTTTTAGGTGACACCGCCTCTTGATCCTTTTTACTCTTTTTTTAAGGAGGGAAATACTGTGTATGTCCGATTTAACTGATTTGTTTCCAGTGAAACCAATGGGGGGTGTGGGCGCATAGTCACACGGGTTTTGTGCGCAGCTGTGTATAGTATTGAAAAGTTGGAAGCTACTAAAATGGCCAGCAGCAGGCGATCGATTGTAAGCCATCGCGAGCCTGTAAGTGAAATGTAAAGCGCGCATTTAAAGTCATCTTACGGGAGGACGCTCGAGGGCGCGGAAGATGCGCGCTGTAATTGAGTGGGGGAGGGGAGCACTTTGCGAAGCAGTTTCTGATTTTCAAAAAACCGCAAGTAGCGGTGGAGCGGGCAGCGCCCTGGACGGTCAGCTCCGGACGCCTGTTTTGTTTGTTTGTTTTGTTTTTTCTTTTTTTCCCTTTTTTTTTGTACTGGGGATTGAACTTGGGGTCTTCACACTGAGCTACATCCCTACCTCTTTTCCATTTTCTGTTTTGAGACAAAATCCTAAATAGCGCAGGCTGGGCTTGAATTTGCGATCCTCTGGCCTCAGCTTCCGCGCGTGCTGGGTGACAGGCGGGCGCCTCGGTGCCCACCTAGCTGCACCTGCATCTTCTACCTTGTTCTGTCGCTTTCGGCTCCCGGGCGAGGGCAGGGCTGTCGGGTCTCCTTGCTGTGGCCGTTCCGAAGGGTGTGGGACTCGGGAATCGATCGCAGACTATGAGGCCGGTTAAATGGTCTCCGACTTCGCACACTGATCAGGCCTGAGAGGGTTCAGATGGCGCCTCCGTCTCTGGGGGCCTCCGCCACGGTGACCTTTTGCGAACTCTCCCGGGGTCTCTCAGGGCCGTGACTGGGGTCAGAGCTCTGCCCTCTCCGGGACACGGCTCGGTAGGCGGGGAGGCCGCGCGAGAGAACCTGGGGTGGCCGCTGACACCCTCCCACCCCCGCCTCAGGTCTTCTGCTCTGTGTCCGGGATCCGTGATCTCCCCAGAGCGCGTGCGCTCCCCGCACATTCAGGGCGCCTGGTTCTGTAGGTTTCCGTTTCCATTGCCATCCTGGAGGCGCTGGCCACAGCAGAGGAAAGTGGCCTTTGGCTTTGAACCCACAGAGAAGGGGGCCACAGTTAACCAAAAATGCATCAACCTTGCACATTTTGTTCACAGACTGAGACGATAATAATAAAATCCAACCTAATTTGCTACAGAAGGAAATTGAAACCCATTGAAGTGGCAGCGAGCCTCGGGTGGCAGGAGAGCTTCCTGCCTGGAGAACTGCAATCTCTACCTGGCTTGAGGTAGATACAAGCTCACTACAGATACATCCCTGCTGACCGAGGGTAAGGAACTAAGAGAAAGGAAGGGAGGAAGAAAAAGAAAAAAGAAGGAAGAGACAGAAAAAGACAGACAATAGCTGTATCTCTAATATATGGAGGGTTTAGATTCTTTCTGATTTAGTGATTTAGCATTATAAGATTTTTTTTTTTGCAGTATCATGCAGGTTCTCAAAAATGTAGAAGCCAGGTGTAGAGGCACTAGCTGTAAGACTAGCACTTGGGAGGCTGAGGTAGGAGGATCACTGGGAGTTTGAGGCCAGCCTGGGCTACGTGGTGAGTTCAAGACCAAGGTGAACTGTACAGTAAAACCCTGTCTCAAAAAACAAACAACAAAATGCAAGTCAAAACAAAAAAAATCCAGCAAGGTTTGAAAACACCTACATTTATTTTTTTATTTTTGTATGGGCATCGAACTCATGACCTCAGGCTTGCCAGGCAGGCACTTACTGAGCTAAGTCCCCTGTAACACCTACATTTAATAGATGCCCTATACTCAGTTGTAACAATAAGACCTGCCATTCAACATTTAGGGTCTTAGTCTTCATTATCCAAAAAATGATACTGCTGAGAACACTGTTCATAAATCTTTAAATTTCAGGCTCTCCTAAAAGTGGTTCCTAGAACTGTAACTTCCAGGTTCATCATGAGACTGAGCCATCACGCCAGCCCTCCCTGCTTCCTCCAGGGCTGTCCTTTCACCTTGCTCTTTCCTCTTACTGATGGGCCGAGCTTCCCTGTTCACTCAAGGGGCGCCATCTGTCCCGCAGCACCCTCCTTTTCCTTACTGGGGAGTTTGACAATTGGTTGAGTGCCTGAAAGCGACAGGTCCCTGTGTTGCCCAAGGGCTCAGATGGGGCATTATCCGCCCCCCACGCCGTGTTGGGGTTGAACCAGGATAGACAGCCTCCTTCTCCTCTTTTTCCTCCATCTTCATTTTTAAAAAATATTTTCTATTTTCTTATTTATTTTTGGAACCAAGAATCAAACTCATGACCTCATGCTTGCCAGGCAGGTGCTGTGCTGCTGAGCTATATGCTGGGTCCCCTCTCTTCTAACTGCACCATGAGCCGCAGTGCTAGGTGCCTGCACCGAGCAGTGTGTACACTGTTGGCTGGAGGTTCCCTCCCATCTTGCTTCCTATCCAACACCCCTGTTACTGGGGTTTTTGGGTGCTGGTGTCTCCTGCCAGAAGTGGTTTCTAGATTTTTTTCTGTCCTGAGCAAAAGAATTGATCAAGACAAGTGCAAGTGGTAACATTTTATTAAAGGTGGGAAAAGAATCAGGCAAGTTTGGGCCAAGTAAAAGTAGGAAAAGAAACTCGCCCTACAGCATGAGGGTGAGCCAGCATGCAAGAGAACACAGTGGCAAAAACTCAGTGTGGACGGTGCTTTTTGTTTCACTCCTTCCTCAGGCTGACCTCAGGTCTGTGCCATCCTCAGAAAAACCTGCTTACACTTACAGGGCTTTGGCAACTATTTTGCAAGTGTCCCGAGATTTTGCAATTAACAGGTCATGCCTATTTCCCCAGCAGTCCCCCCGCCTCCCAAGGGACTGATCTCCTGTCTCAACTCTATTTCACTACTGCTCACAACCGGGTAGACCTCTGGCTCTGTGATCTTTCTGTGCCTGTTTGGAGGAAAACAAGATACATAAGCTGCTAGCATAGGGTCGATCAGCGTTGTATTGTTGCCCACTTCTTGCCCCCAGTACTGGGAATTAAAGGCCTTCACGCTAAGCCCTTTTAAACATTTTTAATTTTTTTTAATTTTTAGAGAGGTTCTCACTAAATTACCAGGCTGGGCTTGAATTTGCTGTCCTGCCTCTGCCTCCCACAGTGCTGAGATGATAGCACCATGTTTATATTGTCTTTCCTTTTGTGCTGTCACATACACCTTGTTTACTCATTTGTTCTTTGAGTCTTTGTCTTTCCCCTTGTCAGGCTGTCAGGTGCCCTAAGTGGCTGCTGTCACTGTTACTTAGACATTTTGGGTTCACAACAATGGCAACAAAATCACTCCTCTATTCATTCAAAAAACATTTATTGAGCCACCTATTACACAGAAACTCAGATACTTTGGGAAGCTGAGGCAGAAAGATCATACATTCAAGCCCAGCCCAAGCTATTCAGGAAGACCCATCTCAAAATAAAAGCTGGGCATGGTGGACCATGCGTTTAATCCTGACACTCAAGGCAGGAGGATAAGTGAGAGTTTGAGGCCAACCTGGACTACACAGCCAAATCCTGTCTCAAAAAACATGAAAGAAGCCGAGCGTGGTGACGCATGCTTGTAATCCCAGCACTCAGGAGGCTGAGGCAGGAGGGTCATTGTAAGTTTGAGGCTAGCCTGGGCTACAAAGTGACTTCAAGCTAGCCTGAACTTAATAGTGAAACTCTGTCTCAAAAATAAAACAAACAAAGCCAGGAAAGGGCCAGCCTGAGCTACATAGGTAGTTAAGATGAGACCTGGTACCAAAACAAGAAGAAAAAAGTGGGAAGGAGGGATGTAGGAGGTAGCTCAGTGCAAAGGCCCTGCATTCCATCTCCAGTACGGGGGGGGGGGGAATAACAGTTCTTGAAGATCTACTTTAAGCAACTGACATGTTATCTTTCTTAGTAAAATGATGATAGTATGCTTATTTCCTAAAAATATGGCTTAAAATCAGTCTTTGTGTGCTTTGGGTCAAATAGGCACAGAAATATAAAATGCTTTATATGAAGTAGATCTTTTTATTTTTTAAATAAATTTAAAAAAAATTTTTGAAGACAAGGTCTCACTTGTATTTCAGACTGGCCACTTAGGGCCACTCTCCTGCCTCAGCCTGTGCGCCACCATGCCCTGCTGTAAGGTATGCAATTTTAAATGGACAATGACAGAATCCGTGTTTGAAATGAGAAACATAACTTGCCAAGGTAGGAAGCATGAACACCAATGAGAGACTATTCTTTTAGGCCATTTAGCAAACAATCATTGAGTTAACCCTATGCCCAGGAGTGATGGCAGGAGTAGCCATAAGTAAATACTCTGCTGTGTGCACCCGCCAAAGGAACAGACCTTTCCTTGGTGTTTCGCGGGTTTCACAGTGAGAACCACATGCGAAGTCCGCCTTGCACCATGGCTGTGCGCGAGGCGCAGACGCATCTCACTGCGAGGCAAGGCCAGGGGCGGGTCTCCTGCAGCGCTCAGCCAATCGAAGCAGGGCCTCTGCCGTCGGGGGCGTGTCCCGTGCGGAGGAGGCGGGGCTGCAATGGCGCCAGACTTAGAACCGCTGCAGAGGAGTCTGAGAAGTGAGGTGGGGCTTCGCAGCCCGCACGAACAGATGGAAACACAGACCAGAGGCAGGGCCACCGCTCCGTTAGACGCACAGCACAGTTCATAGGTTTGCCTGCTTGTAGTTACAGGGGCGTCTGTCATTAGTCTCATTTAAAAAACAAATTGCCTGACGTGGGGGCGAAAGCCTGTCATCCCAGCACTTGGGAGGCTTAGGCAAGCGGATGGCAAGTTTGAGTCCGGGATGGACAGTTCAGTGACTTAGGGAGACCTTCTCTCAAAATAAGAATAAATAAATAAAAAGCTCAGAGAGAAGGCCCAGCACCACACAAGAAAAAATGACCCTCTGGGCCGGGGATTTAGCTCAGTGGCATAAGTGCCTGCCTGGCAAGCGCTAGGTCGTGAGTTCGATCCCCGGTACCGCAATAAAATAAAATAAAATAATAAAAAAATGACCCTCTAATTTTAACAATTCTGTGGCATGGATGACGTTCGCACCGTCATGCACCCATTGCCACCATCCAGCTGCAAAGTTCTCTATCGTGCAAAACAACCTCTGCATCCAGTAAACAGTAACACGCACAAACCCCAAGCCACCGCCCCACTTTCCAGAAATCTGACTGCTCTGGGCACATCGTAGAAGCAGCATCACTCAGCACTTGTCTTTTATGATGGGGCTTATTTCACTTAGCAAAACGTCCTCAAGTTTCATCCATGTTGTAGCACGAATTAAATCTCTTACTTTTATTTTTTACTTTTCCTTCCTTTTCAAGAATTTTACCTAGCACTAAGGCAGGAGGATCATAGCTAACCTGGGTTACACAGCAAGACTGTCTAAAAAAAAAAAATGTCAAATTTGATCCTAAAACACTACCAATTATTTTTACTAGTTCTTAAAAAATAACTCTTAGCTACATAGATGCCAAGCAAGACACACGTGAAAGTAAAAAGAGGAACACAACTGAGTCACATTCCCAGCCCTTTTCTGACTAAGTTTTTGGACAGAGTCTTGCTAAGCAAGGCACTACACTGCTCAGGTTGGGATCTTTCTCCCTCAGCCTTCCAGCGTGCCAGGATTACAAACTGCACCACCCGGCTTGGAACACAGCATTTTTAAATTTGTAAAAGTCAGGAACAGAACACATACCTCCTGCATATTTTTTCTTGATAGGATACTGCTTTCCAACAAAGTACTGTGCTAGGAAAGAAAAATCTTGTAGATCTACAGAACTTTATTTAATGTTAAATAAAGCACAAAAATTCGTACATTTTAATGGTTTATTTAAAGGTGAGAAGGGGGAAGAGAGAAACTTAAGACGCGGGCCAGAGGAGCAGGGAACGCTGGGAACTGGGACTTGGGGTGGGGGTGGCGGCTCACAGCTCCTTTGCTGGGAGCGGGGCTTTCTGTGGGCTCCTGGAATCCGATTGGCTCCTCGACCACCTTCTGTCTGGCCTTGGGTTTCTCCGGGTCAGAAGCACTCCAAATCTTTCCTATCATTTGATACAGGCTGGGATTATGGGTAGGGGGTTTAGTAGCCTGAAGTAAAGGCAGATTTTGGTTTCTTTGTCCTTGTCTTGCTGATTGCTCGAGGCAGAGGGCACTGCCTTTAGTCTCTTCCCATTAACTTCTAAGGAAGCTCTAGGAGGCCTGCATCCTATCTTTTTCTTATCTACAGGCTCCTGTCCCTACTTTCCTATAATCCCAGCACCCAGGAGGCTGAGGCAGGAGGATTGCCAGGAGTTTGAGGCCAGCCAGAACTACACAGTGAGACTCTGTCTCAAAAATTATAAAGAACCTTTCTGAGTTGTGAGTGGCAGCTATTGTGGCTCAGCAGCAGGCACAGTGTAGGAAATATCTGGAATCAGCCATGAGATTCTGGTCACTGCATTTACAGGCTGGCTCTTGGGATACGTTAGCCTCATCTGATGGTTTCTGCTGACTTTTGGTGAGATCAGGTGCATGGAAAGATGAACCCCAGGTCTGAATGACATGGAGGTGAGCTCCGGTGGAAAATCGGTTTCAACCGGGCAGGTGGCTCACACCTGTAATCCCAGCACTTGGAGGCTGAGGTAGGAGACTAAAGCCACTGTGAGTTCAAGGCCAGCCTGAGCTACATAAATGAAGGCCAGACTGCACTACATAGCAACACCCTGTCTAGAAAGAAAGAAAGAAAGAAAGAAAGAAAGAAAGAAAGAAAGAAAGAAAGAAAGAAAGAAAGAAAGAAAGAAAGAAAGAGAAAAAGACAAGACAGATTCAGTGCAGTGTGAGACAGAACTACTCCAAGGTGTAGACATAGCTGAGAACTAACTACTGGTTGAAAGTGGCCACTCACACTCGGGGAGGAGAGGTCCACTTGGGCTGTTTCAGAGCCTTCCACCATAGCTGCCGGCTCCAGGACAGAAACAGCCTGGAGGAAGGGTCTGGGCGGAAGACAGCTGCTCACCTCAGGGCTGCCAGGAAGCAGAAGAAGGAAGGAGCCAGACAGAGAGACTCACTGTTCCAGCTCACCCCCAAAGGACTGCCCCTCCCTCCCACTGGGCACAATCTTCTAACACATTTGGCCAGAAATCCAACAGACGGAGCTACTGATGAGTGAGTATAACACCGGGAAGATCCAGGCACCTTCCAAATGCCCAACCTCTGAATGCATGGTGTTTTGGGGGACATTCTAGGTCTAAGACAAATGTCCCACCCCTACCCCCAAGATCAAGACTCCATGCAAAATGCATTTTGTCTAAGAGTCGACAAAGTCTTAACTGTTCCACCACTGCTGAAAAGTCCAAGTCCAAAGTCTCCTCTGGACTCAAGGTGAACTAGGGATGAACACTTCCTGGCTTCAGGCTGTCCAGCGTCCTCCCAAGGGTGTGCTGGCTGTATACGAGGCGCCCTGCCCTCCACTCCAGGAGGCTAACTCGGAGATCACAGCCTTTGCCTTGCCTTCCAGGGTTCCCAGCTTTGACCCTGCAGGTATCCCACTGCTGCAGGTCATGGGGTGACAAGATGCCTCAGCCACGATCTCTTTGAATACAGAAAATTGTAGTTTCCTTTGTAAGATCCTGATGCCTTATGGAAATGATCAATATGGGAGACATCTCTATATATGCATATACACACACGCGTACATGCACATATATACTGTATATATATTTCTCTTAGATTATGGATCAAGCCCAGGGACTCACACATACTTGCAAGTCCTTCCTACCATGAGCTATATCTCTAGCCATTTCTTTTTTTAGCTTTGAGTCAGTCTTGCAAAATTATTCAGACTAGCCTCAAACTTGCTATCCTCCTGCCTCAGCTTCCTGAGTGGATGGGATTACAGATGAGTACTATCACATTGGACTCCATATTATAAATGCTTTTCTTTCAAAATAGTAATGGTTATTCTCATATTGGCCTGCCAACAGCAAAAAAAATATCCATGGTAAGATATTCTATTATCATAATACCTAATACCTATGGAAAGAATTTGATGTACATATTTGTTCTCCTGAACTTTGGGTAGGGTTTGTAATAGGTCACTGAATTCCCTGCTGGTAAGAGTCAAAGAATTCTAAAAGCACGTATGTTATGGCTTGTGTCTAGCTGTCCCCCAGAGCCTCATGCAGTCATAGGTGGCTGCATCTAGAGTGTGATGCTGGGATTGATTCATGGTGCAATGCTAGGGTCAGGGGCACTAAGATTAATGGTGAGAATGCTACCCACCGTAAGCAGCCTGGATGAGATAGAAGGGGGCAGAAAGATACTGTTAAGGTCTCTTGCTTGTTTTGCTACCTTCTGCCTGCCAGGAACGGTTTCCCCTCTGTGATGCCACCCTGCCTTCAAGCCATCAATTATGGACTAAAACCTCTACAAACTTTGAGCTAAATAAACCTTTTCTCCTTTAACTTTGGGTGTTGGGTATTTTGTCTCTATGGGGAGCCTGACCAAGTGTTGATTGTCTGTCTTAAGAATATAGCAAAAAAGAAAGAAAGAGAGAGAGAGGGAGAGAGAGAGAGAAAAAGAAAGAAAGAAAGAAAGAAAGAAAGAAAGAAAGAAAGAAAGAAAGAAAGAAAGAAAAGAAATGAAAGAACAGAGACAAGTATAGTATTCCATCCATGGCTGGGAAGTCAAAGTCTCTGGATCGGAGCTCTCCACTCCCAAAGCAGCCACTATTTATTAGATGTCTACAGTAATAGGTGGGGCTAGTAAAGGATTACAATTCATCAGAAGACTCAGACTCGAGAGGGCATAGATGTTCACATGCTAAGAAGGATCTTGTCCTTGAGTATAATCCTGAGATGACTCAAGAAGGCTTAGATGATCTTATGCTTAGAAGAGTTCAGATGGGTGCTACCAATAATCCCAAACCTCCTTCTTATCCCATAGGGAAATATGCAAAATTAGCCATTGTGAATTTGTGGTCCCCAACAGTCTTGGCAATGAGGAAAGTAATTCAGACAACCTAAAACCTCTCTAGTCAAAATTGGACCGGCCAGTAACAGGTGGTCCTGGACAGCATTTGTGGTCTGACCTCTATTATACTGTGAATGGTGCCCAGCACCCTCCCTGGAGAAGCCTACACTGATCTTATGCCCACCGAGGGCCACTGAGGCAGGACATCTGCCGTGGTGATTGCTCTGCTCGCTGACTAGCAGCTTCCCTAGCTCTAAGACACCCCAAGAATCTGTTAAAGAGCCCCATCAGTATCCATGCTTGAAGGCTTATTTTCCTGGCATTCAAATGTTGATTTTTACAATTATCTTTATTCTAACTTATCATCAGATATAGACTCAGATAAAGAAAAAAGCTTAAGCAGAGAAAGTACCTCACAGGAAGTTCTCTAAATTCCATCCGTTTTAACCACGAGCAGCTGCAGAGATCTTTGTTTCCAGCGGCCTGGTGTGTCCGTGGGGTCATTCAGTTATTCCCAGTGATTGAACTGTGCTTCCTTCTAAAGGAGCAGCTTTGTGATGCCGCTGCATCACCTTGCTACCGAGTTTCATCCACTGCTTTGTTGGGAGAAATCAAATAAGCAACCGTCCCCAAACTTTGCACAAATTGCTGAGTCCCACCACCAGGCTTTCTGACTCAGCAGACAATGGGTTAGGCTAGAAAGTCTGCATTGTAATTAATTAATTAATTTATTTATTGTCAGCCAGGTGTGGCAGTACGCCCCTGCATCCCAGCACTTAGGAGGCTGAGGCAAGAGGATTGCCTCAAGTTTGAGGCTAGCCTGGGTTACATATGGAGACTGACTCCAAAACAATACAAAACAAAACGATATTATTATCAATGACTTTTACATAATTCTGATTCCCTTGTCGTAACAGCTTAATGCAAGGAAGTATTTATTAATATTGTCCACTAGATAAGTAGTCTCACTGAAGTCTTGTGACACCTTACAATGTAATTACCACATTATTTTATGGGTGAATTAAAAACCAATCATAAAACATTATATAATGAGGGAACACAGGATAAGTTTGTACAACTTCAGAACCTGTATTGTTAGGCATTGCTGCTTCTAATAATGTTCAGCCATCAGATTAGATCGGTTTTAATTTCATTCTGCTTTGTATGGGTGACTGAATTCTACTTTCAGTCCTTTTTTTTTTTGAGACAGGGCCTTGAACTTGCAGCAATTCTTCTGCCTCAGTCTCCTAAGTGCCTTTTTATTGTTATAAGCTTGCTCCAATCACCTTAACAGTAGATAAAACACACATCTTTTTGACATACATCTTTCTTTGTTTCTTGAGACAGCTTTTCTATGAAGTTTAGGCTAGTCCTGAACTATGTATGTAGCCCATGCTGGCCTTGAACTCAGTGATCCTCCTGTCTCAGCTTCCCCAGTGCTGGTATCACAGGCATGTGCCATCCCATTCAGCCTTTGAAACACATTTTAAAGAAACAAGTATGAGAACTTCAGGTAATTACTCAACAAATATATTGCATTAAGAACTGGCTATGCTTCCCAAATAAAAAACAAAGATATAGCCAAAAATGAAAATATGACCAAAACTTTCTTAACAGGTCAGATCGAACAAATTGGTCCTCAAAATTTTCCAGTTGCATGCCTGTAATCCCAGCATGTGGGAGGCTGAGGCAGGAGGACTGTCACAAGTTCAGGGTCTGAGCCTCACGTGTATAAAGACTGTATCTCAAAATAAAATAAAATAAAATAAAATAAAATAAAATAAAATAAAATTTAAAAAATTCCCAGTTGGTATGGGATGTATGACCCTAACAATACAGTGTTATTAAGGCATATTAAGGAGTGACTAAATAACTATTAGAAAAGAACAGAAAAAAACCCCAAAAACACAACAACTCCCTTTGCTGCTACTCAGGTTCAAATAATGAGTTAGTCAATAAACTGAGTTATTCATAGTGGTTCCTAATAACCTGCTTTGATTTAAAAATGTCCAAACCCATAAACAGTAAAAAAAAAACCAAAGTTTTAAATAATACATTGTGAACTAGCAAAGAAAGGCTGCCTAATTACATAAGAGCCCAGATCTTTCCAAAAGACCACTGTTCTGACGTAACACGAATTCACACAGCCCCAAACGACGGGGCACCCCATAGGGATACATTAGCCAGGCCTAGTGGGGCAGCTGTACCCGTAACTCCCAAGGGGAAACCTGTCAAGAGGGGATCCCACCGGTACCCAGGACCCTGCACAGCGGGGTGCCCACCGAGAAGCGAGGCGGGTGTGGGGTGAAGAGGATCCTGTTGTCCAGAGTACCATAGGCCTGGAGGGGACACAGCCTCAGAACACCTCATCTTGCTCACTCTGCTCTTGGATTTCTTGTGTGACATTTCAAAGTCTGCTGTCGCTTGTGTTGTCAGGAACAGGAGAGTGGGCTTGAGCAGGTGGGGGATGCGGCTGAGAGGCAGATCCTTGCCTGGCTCGCACAAGGCCCTTAATTCAATCCCCAGTACCACGGGAAGAGAACAGGAGTGAATGGAGTGAGCAGGACTGCTAATCCCAATCAGGATTCAGACTGAGCACCGCGGCTAGCTGGGAGGCCGCCCTTTACACTCAGACAGATCTGGCTCTGTCCCTTAGGGACAGGTGACCTCTTCCACTGATTCATTCCCTAGGTTTAAACTCATCTGTAAAGCAGCAAACCCAGGGGTAGCATGATCTAGGCTAGGGCTCAGCAGACTCCTCCGGCACAGAGGGCTTCTCCCTGCCCTCGTGCTGTACGACTGTGACAAAGTAATTCCAAAGACCTGAACAATAGTCCACTTTCTCAGAAATGAAATTAAGTTTAAAACCAGAGCAACATAAATAGGTTTATTTCTAGCCTTGTTCACTCAGTTACAATCTTTCTTCCCCAGTTGGCGTAGGGCACAGGCGGCACCGTGAATAAACCAGCTCTCAGTATTTTGGTACTAAGCATGTATCTGGCATGTGTCCTGTGCTTGGGGTGCAGACACAGGGTTTAAGATGAATTCAAATAAAGACCAAAGGTGAATTCATATCTGAAGACTTAAGCACACTACTAATAATGGAGCTGTGGCTCAAGTAAATGGAAAAACTCCATTCTATGAAGAAATTGAGCTCAGGACGGGCAGACATTGTGCATCTGGGGGCCCAAGTAGCAGCCTGCTTCTCCTTGGCCTGGAAATCCAGGATTCTGCCTTGTCCCTGAACTGCAGGGACATCTTTGCCACTTCGGGGAGACACCGAGTTTCGGAACCCTCACCTTTAAGCCCTCACTGTTCTAGCTGGAAGCTTGGAAAGCATGTCCTCAAGAGCCGTTCCCGCAGCCTGGTAGTTCGCAGGGCTGGCTGGTTCGTTTTTTTACCAATTCTCTCCTAATGTCATGACCATGGGATCCTACGGTGCCCCCACAACCAGAACCAGGGAGAAAGCGTCCAAGTCCGGTCTTCACAGCGTCCCTTCGGAGGGCAAGCAGTCTTCGTGAACCTTCTCGTGGGAGTCGAGAGCCCCTTGATTGGAGAAGATCTTCCCGCAGGTGCTGCAGGTGCCACCCTCGTCGTCCTTGTGTGAGCGCCGGACATGGCTGTCATGGGCAGCGTGGGATGCGAAGGACTTGCCACAGAATTTGCATTTGAACGGCTTCTCCCCAGAGTGCTGCCTGATGTGTGTGCGGAGGATGCTGGAGGCGGTGAACTTCTGCAGAAGACAGAGAGCAGAAGAGACAACTTTCATGGGCTGGACCCCCAGTAAGACGGGGTGCATTTCACTGTTACTGAATCACTTCTGTTGCCCCTTAGTTGATGAATCTGGATTTCAACATTCACATTCACGGTCAATAGAGGCAGCCTTCATTAAAAAGGACTGAGCTGATTGGCCATCCTGGCTACTTTTGAGGAGTGCTGGATGTGACTTTCATGGTTCTTCAGTAGCTGACATCACTGGGAATTCTAGTTTTAAAAATCTGACAGGGAGCCAGGTGTGATGTGCACTCCTGTAATCCCAGCACTTGGGAGGCTGAGGCAGATTTGAGACCAACCTGGGCCACAAAGTGAGCCCAAGGCCAGCCTGAACTGCATAGTGAGACCCTGTCTCAAAAAGACAAAAAAAAAAAAAAAATCTGACACGAACTCCAGGAACTAAGATGTAAACAAGCAATTCTGAACATACTCAAGATCACCTGCATTACTAAAGGAGCGTTAAAAAAATAAAATTAAATTTAAAAAAGCCAATGTCATGTTATGGCTCACACCTGTAGTCCCAGCACTGGGGAGACTGAGGCAGGAGGACTGCTGCAATGTCCAGGCCAGCCTGGGCTACAAAGTGAGTTCTAAGCCAGCCTGAATTACATAGTGAAACTGTCTCAAAAAGAAAAAAGGAGTAAAGAAATAAAAGGAGCAGGCCAGAGACTTAGCTCGGCAGCATCCTGCCTGGCAAGCATAAGGTCCAGAGCTTGATTCCTGGTGCACAAACAAACAAACAAACAACAATAAAGGAGAGCTGAATGGTGGCCAGGGTCTTTGCATAAGTCAATACTTTCCTGGTTTCCTTTTTTTTAAGTATAAAACAGGTAATTGCACACTGTGAGACACTTGTATACTTATAGTCAGCTGTAAAAAATAACAGATTCTGTACACACAGCACTGACCTCCCTCAGTGCTACATCTTACAGTACTGCAGCCAGCGTGGTGACACAGAGCTCCCCAACTGTCCTCCTGTGAACAGAGTTCCTCACCTGATGCGCTGCTTCTACAGCTTTGGCATGGCAACAACGCTATCTAAATGGGACCACGTAACATGCGACCCTCTAGAATCTGCTTTTCCCACTCAGCATAATTCTCCGGAGAGTTGTGTTTAGCAGTTCAGCAATGAGCGTGACAAAAACCACTGGGTTTCAGCCACTATCTACTGAAAGGACTTCTGCGTTGCTTCCAGTTTGGGGCTACTATGAGCAAGGCTGCTATCCACATGGTCTACAGGTTTGTGTGAACATAAAAGCCTTCATTTTCCTGGGAGAAGCGCTCTGGAGAGCGGCTGCAAGTTTGGTTTATCTTTCTGAGGTCCCCATGTGTTCCCCAGGATCCGGACTCTGACTCACACCCTCATACCTCATCTCCTGGGAAAATGCGTGGCTGGTCTGCTGCCTCTGCACCCAGCCGCGTTTAGTTTTCAAAGAAACTGCCCAAGTAATTTCCAGAGTAGCTCTAAGTTTTAGATTCCTAGATATTTTACTATGTTTTTGTTGTTGTTTTGTTTGCTTTTACAGATTCTTGGCCACATCTTCTCTTGCCCGTATTGATAACCTTTGCTCTCATTTTTTTCAACATAATTTTTGACTTTTGTCACTTGGTGGCATGTTAAAAATGTTACTTTTATTTTTTGGCTCACTGGCAGTAATGAACAATACGAGGTGAACTTGAATGTAGGGCTGGGAGGGAACCAGTTGACAAGGGGGTGTCTGAGTAGCAGGATCCCCAGGACTGCCAGGTGGGGAGGGGTCAGGTCACTGCCACATAACAAAGACCCCCTGGGCATGCTCAGTCCTCAGGCAACAATCCGAATCCAATGTATTAGCCAGAATGCCAGATCACCACATAACCTAGCTGTTCTCAGCCCCTGTTCAGAGCACCCTTCCTTGCCAGGTTGCACAGAAGTGCAGGGAGGGCACCCAGGGACAGGATGGTTTGAGGGGTATTTTGTTCTTGCTCTGGAAATCCCATGGGACAGGACAGCAGTTAGCTCTCAGGAAAGACTACTTCTACCAAACCTCTCTGCCCATCTTTTTTTGATTTGTGCTGGGTTCCCATGGTCACTTGTGTTTCAGCCTGTTTTACTAGTTGATTTTTTTCCCTATAAGTATCAATTTCCCTAAGCCTAGTAGAATTAATGTTTCATTCCTATTTAGGGTGTTTAGATCTGTACTAGGCAAGAACTTTCTATAGTGATGGCATGCACTGGACCTGCACTGTCCAGCCTAGTGGTCACTAGGCATGTGTAGCACATACCTATAATCCTAGCACTCTGGGAAGCTGAGGCAGGAGGATTGCAGATTCTCATCCAGCCAACTTAGGGACATAGTGAGACCTTGTGTCAAAACACAATATATAAAGGTCTGTGGATGTAGCTCAGTGTGAAGGCCCTGTGCTTTCTCCCCTGTGGATGCCCACGTGGGCCCCTCTCACCTTTGCACAGTACACACACTGGTACGGTCTGTCTCCAGAGTGGACGCGCATGTGCTTGTTCAGGCTGGAAGACTGAGAGAAACATTTCCCACAAGTAGAACACTAAAGAGAAAAGCAAGCAGAGCAGAGTTGAAGCCACATCTTCCTCCCGTAGCAGTAAGTCTGCCTAAATATCAGGTCTCCTGGGGCATAGCAGCTTCGGGTCTAAGGATCTGTACATAGTGGGCTCCCTCACGCTGAGGGCAATTTATGAGCCCCTGGGTCCAAAGCAAGTAAAATAAAATAAAACCAAACACCTGGGGATTTAGCACAGTGGTACAGCACTCTGCTAGCATGCACAGTGCCCCGGGTTCAACTCACCAGAATGGCAAAAACAAAACAAACCCACAAAGGTTCTGTGCAGGTTAAGCCCCATAAAGAACACTTCCAACGAGAACATAAGTAAGCATGTAAAATGTAAGAATTTAAACTGCACATCATTAAGGCACAAATTTCTCTCATAATCGGAATACCTACCAAAAACCAAGTTGGCAAGAAAGCCACAAATGAAGTATGGTGTGGTGCGGAGCACAGACAGCACAATGCTCTGAGCGATAGGCACGCTGCTGCACTTGTAATCCCAGGGCTCTTGAGAGGCTGAGGTATAAGATTTGAAGTCCACAAGTTCAAGCCCAGCCTGAACACCTTAGCAGCTTAGGGAGACCTTATAAAACACAGCGCTAGAAATGTAGCTCAGTGCAAAGGTCCTGGGTTCAATCCCTACCACTTAGGGGGAAAAAAACAGAAAACCAGCAACAACAACAACAACAAAAAAAAGCTTTCTGGAAAAGCAAAGCCATAGAGAAGAAAAATTCTGAATTGCTGCATGAACTTACTGTAGTTATAACTCTTAAGGACAACAGGGATTTTTTTCTGACATTTTTAGTTGTGTTCTTTTTGAAACTGATGTCATTTTTCAGACACTGGCCTTCATTAATTGTAGCTGACCCTGAGTTCAATCTCCAGAATCAATACCAAGACAAAAGCAATTTCTCTAAAACTGGGAGAGGTGGTACATGCCTGTAATCCCAGAACTAGAGAGGCAGAGGCAGGAGGATTGTTGTGTTTGAGGCCAGCCTAGCCTACAAAGTGAGTTCAAGGCCAGCCTGAACTGCATAGTGAAATCTTTTTTTTTTTTTTTTTGCTGGGTTCCCATGGTGACTTATGTTTCAGCCCTGTTTTATTAGTTGATTTTTTTTCCCCTATAAGTATCAATTTCCCTAAGCCTAGTAGAATTAATGTTTCATTCCTATTTATGGTGTTTAGGAATTGAACTCACAACCCTGCACTTGCCAGGCAGGTGCCTGTGCCGCTAAGCTAAATCCCCGGGCTCTGTATAGTGAAATCCTGTCTCAAAAAAGACAAAACAGAGCCAGGCGTGGTGGGCTCATGCCTGTAATCCCAGCACTCGGGAGGCTGAGGCAGGATTGTTGCGAGTTCGAGACCAGCCTGGGCTACAAAGTGAGCTCAAGGCCAGCCAGAACTGCATAGCGAGACCCTGTCTCAAAAAGACAAAAAAAAAAAAAAAAAAAAGACAAAACAAACACACAAACAAAACACCCCATTTCTCTAAAGCACATCTGTTTTACTGGTGTTTGCCTTCTGCCCTGGCTTAATCATAAGTTGCCCGGCTGCCTTGGCATCAATGCTGGTGGAGTCCGGAGGGCATTCACTGGTCACAGGCGAGCACTCGCCCACTCTGCCTCCCCACTCTTCTGATGAATGACTGTGCCGGGCTGGGCTGCGACCCTGGGGTCTCAGCGCGCTAAGCAAAGGCTCTACTGCTAACCTGAATTTAATGTCGACTAAGAAACCTCAGTTTAGGAAAGGGAAGAGCTAAGGGGAACTTTATACATTTTACTGTTTGCAAGCGAGGAAAAAATAGCTTGATGCCATCACTGCCTTGAGTGCCCCAACAGGGCTGGGAATCCAGAGGAACCTGTGAGTCTCAAGTCCTGCCCCTCTCTCTGACTCTGATCAAGCTTGTTTTATCTTTTCTGCTCCAAGCTTGGCAGAGCAAACCGGTGTCTGGAATGGCAGAATGTAGCTCCCAAGGTCATCAGCAGGGACAGCCAGAGGCCTTGCGATCCTGGACACGCCTCAGCTTTCTCCAGGCCTGTAAGGAGGTGTAGTTACCTACACCTGTAACTACCAAATGCCCTGCAGGGGTGCGGTCCATGTTAAAGTCCTGGCCAACAAATTCAGAAGCCCCAGCAAAACCTTTGCATCATCAAAAAGAATAAAAGAGCGGGGTTTAGTGGTGCACGCCTGTAATCCTAGCACTCCTAGCACTCAGGAGGCTGAGGCAAGAGATCAGTGTGAGCTTGAGGCCAGTCTGGGCTATGTTGTGACACCTCTGTCTCCAACCCCTGCCCCCATCAAAAAAAAAAAAAAAGGTAGGTAGGTAGGTGCAGATAAGTAACTAAAAATTCCTGCCTGACTTTTAGGTACAGAGCAAAACCAGTTAGCAGCTGCCAGGACGGGACGTACCTAAGATCACAGGCAGCGGCTGCCTGGAGGGTCGTAACCCTGTACCCCTTTGAACACCCCTGCCCCCTCCAGACTAAATGGGAAAGCCCCTCTGTTCCTTCAGACTCAGCTCCAGGCAGTGTCTTCCGGCCCCCTGGGTAACCCAGCCCTGCGGGCTCCTCCCTCTGCCTGCACAGGGGCCCAGTCTGCGACCCACTCACCTCTGCCTCCTGCCCCAGCTCACCTTGTGTGGCCTGTGCTTCTCGTGAACGTGGAGGACATGGATGCGCAGGCGGTCCCGCTTCTCGAAGGACCGCTTGCACAGCGAGCAGGGGAACTTCCTGTCACCCTGGTCAACACAGGGCGTATACTTGAGGTGCTTATCTCTGTAGTATTTGTAAGTGAACACTTTTCCACACCTCTCGCATCTGTAACCTTCTGTAGACTCTGTCAAATATAAGGTGAGCGCCAGTGGGTTTGGGTGTCAGTTAGCTTCCCTCCTCCTCCCCCAGAATATTGTAAACAAAAACCAGTAGGGGTGGACGCCATAAGCCTCCGGTGAGTGCTGTGGTACACACACCCTTAACACCAGCACTGGGAGGCTGAGGCAGGAGGATCACTACGTGCAGTAAGTAGTGAGCTGCAGGCCAGCCTGCACTGGATAGTGAGACCCTGTCTCAGGAAAACAAGCTGGGCATGGTGACCCACGTCTGTAATCCCAGCACTCAGGAGTTTGAGGCAGGGGCATGCCCGCAAGTGTGAGGCCAGCCTGGGCCAATACTGAATTCAAAGCCAGCCTGAACCAGACAGGGAGAACACCTGTCTCAAAATAATAATCTTCTTTTAAAAAAAGGATTTATTGGGCTAGGGATTTAGCTCAGTGGCTTAAGCGCCTGCCTGGCAAGCGTGAGGTTGTGAGTTCGATCCCTGATAGCAAAAAAAAAAAAAAAAAGATTTATTGTTTTGAGATAGGGTCCTTCTGTGTGGCTCAGGCTGACCTTGAAGTCCTGTCCTCCTTGTCAGCCTCCACAAATGCTGGGGTTACAGATGTGCACCACACCCAGCTAAGGGAAGGATTTTCTTTTGCTTTTTTTTTTTTTTTTTTTTTTGGTGGGGATTGAACCTAGAGCCTTCACACCAAGCTGCATTCCCGGCCTTTTTGAGACAAGGTCTCGCTAACTTGCCCAGGGCCTGCTCCAATTTTCCATTCTCCCCTGCTTTAGCCTCCCAGAGTGCTGGGAATACAGTCCTGCCCTACCACACCCAGGTAAGATAAGGTCGCATTTAAGAAGTGTATCAATAATGTAGCTGGGCAGGGTGGACCGTGCCTGTAATCAGCAGGAAGGCTGAGTTCAGGGCTAGCCTGGACTACAAACCAGGCCCTGTCACAAAAAACTAAGTATAATAATCCATTGTTACTTTAAAATTCAAAACATATTCCCCATTAGGAATATAGGCTGTTCTTTCTGTTTGCCAAAGTGCTTTGTCAAAGAAATCCTCCTTTCAGCCCAATTTAAGAATAGTTCATACTTTTTTCCCCCCTAAATTACTGGGGCTTGAGCTCATGCCCTTGTACTGACCTACACCCCCAGCTTTTTTATTTTGTGATAGGCTGCCCCAGGGGGCCTCTAACCCTCCTGTCTCAGCCTCCCAAGTAGGTGAGATTACAACTATCCCAGGGGTGGGATAGTTCAAGAACTCCAGTTCTTGAACTTCCTGCCAGGCCTTCTTCTAAGGTTAGTGGATGGTAGTCTACCTCTCCCTGCTCCCACAGGAGCAGCTGCAGCCTCACAGCTAGGATAGTTACATCCAGAGTAAGAGTGAAAACAGTTTGGTGGTTACCTGGGGCTGCTGGGCTCCACTGACTGACGGAGCCCTAACCACACTTAGGTCACTGAGAGACAGGCAGGCCCTGAGACATAAAGGTGCTCCCATCAGTGGAGGGGCGGGAGGGGAAGTTAGAGTAGAGGTCTCAGGGCCAGAGGTGTCACTGGGGGCAGGGGAGAGGACAGGGGCCACCTACAAAAAGCACCTCCTCCGCCTGGGACATTCTGGATTCCAAGGCATGAAGTGGTTTCACTATAAAATGTTATCACTGAGACCTCACGGTCTGTCCCCCAGGACAAGACCCAAAAGAATCTATGCAAGAATCTGCAGATAAGAGATCTTTCCTGCATCAGGCCAGCAGGGGCTTTGTTACATCCCCTGCACGGTTAACAGGTGGCTGAGCAGATAAACCATTCATTAAGTAAATAACCAGGAGGGCTACAGGGTCCCAAGCCTGCTTGCTGGTCTATCACTTCTTTGAGGTGCTTTACACTCAGGGCCCCCTGCTGACCGATTCCTGCTCAGAGCCAGTTTCCATTGGTCAGACATACTTGGCCTCCTGCTTCCTGGACAAGGTCAGTGATTTTACAATGAAAACGCTACAGCACAAAAACTGACCTTTATCAATTGGGCTTTAGCTGTCTAGGTTTCCAGTTCAGCTCTTTGAAAATATATTTGATTTGATTTTTTTTTTTTGTCTGAGACAGGGTCTCGCTATGCAGCTCAGGTTGACCTTGGATTCACTTTGTAGCCCAGGCTGGTCTCGAACTTGCAACAATCTGCCTGCCTCAGCCTCCAGAGTGCTGGGATTACAAGAGTGCGCCACCACGCCCTGCAATATATCTGAATTTTTTCCTATTCCTTTTCTTGTTCCTCTTATCCTAGATCTTTTTAGCCAAAGAGCTTCCCAGCCCTGGTAATACTGATACTCTCTGGATGACAGCTTGGTATTCTCATTCCACAGCTCCACACAAACAGCACTTGCACATTCTAATTCCCCACCCACATAGAGTCCAGACCTGATGGGGAAGTCCTCTCAAAAAATCTGTGGTCAAAACAAATCCTTTTGGGAGAGCAGAGGAGCTGAGAATTCAGATCTGTCTTATTAACTGAACCCAGAGCCTCTGCACTGAGCTACATCCCCTCTCCTTTTTATTTTTAGACAGGATCTCCTTAAATTGCCCAGACTGAGTTCAAACTGTTTCTTTTCCTCCTACCTCAGCCTCCCAGCGTGCTGGAGTAACAAGCAGGAAACCCCATGCCTAGTTAGATCTTTGCTAACAGCCTGAAACTTTCCCATTGCTGCGGGGGGAGGCGTCTCAGAGGTAGAGCCTTTCTCTGGCATGAATGTACCCGGGTTAGACGAGATCCCCCGCACCACAAAGCCAAGCAACAACAACAGTCAGCTCTAAGTCTTCCCAAAACACTAGGCTGCTTACAAGTTCCCTTCCACACACTGTCCAAATCACACCTAACAGTGCCATAGGCATCCGATGTCACTTGCTTAAGTGACAAGTGCAAGTCGCTTTGTGCTGGTTTTTGTCTCCATCGTGAGCCCCACGCACCCTGCTACTTGCTATGATTGTGGCCTCACACAGTGTCAACAGCACATCACGCCATGTTACACCGTACTACTGACATGCCATGTTAAAGGCTGGGGGCATTAACAGTTCAATACACACTGATAAAATAATTTCTCAATGGGATGATAACATGTTAGGGTTATTCAGCATGTCTTTTTCTCAAATCCATTTCTATTTCAAATGTAGTAGGTATGTTTCTGAAAGTGACTACAGTTCTTACTTGTTCTGGTCCCAAGCGTGGGACAGAGAATCCCAGTCCACTCCTGTCCCACGTCCATGCCACACAGAGTGGAAGTCGTTCACCCTACAACTCTCACAGCCCTGTTACTGCTGGAAGAAACCAATGGTGTCCTCCTGATCCCTGGCAGGCAGCTCCTGGCGGTGCCTTCACGGCTCCCGCTTCCTGAGGCCAGCCCTCTCCCTCTCTCCCTCCCTCCTAAACAGCTTTCCCCAGGTTAGGTTAGCTAGTTTTCCTCCTCGGTTCTGAGCTTACCACATGGGGGGGGGGTCTGTCTTGGTTCCAGGCATTTCCTGCCTTGAGGGTGTCAGTCTAGCAGGAGACAGGAAGGGAACAATCACCTCGCTGCCCCTCTCTGCAGTTCACTGTTCTTTTACATAAGTAAGAAGAGCTCTTATCTTCAGTTACATACATCCCAGTGATTTACACTTGTTCTACTTAGAAGGTTAGTTAGTGGCTCTCAGACAGAGCTCCTTAGAATGCAAATTCAGGCCTGGGGATGTAGGTAGAGCACTTGCCCTTAGGCTCTGCAGCCCCAAGCACCATGACTCCACAAAAATCAATCCCAGAGGCTCATCTCAGTAACCCGCCAGCTCCACCCTGCTCAGATGTGGTTTGGGGGCTAGCAGCATCTTCCTTCACATCTTCCTTCGGAAGGATACAGAAAGCGCAGTCTCTTGACCCCACCAGAGCAAGAACTAGCTTCTTAACACAAGGTCCTGGGTGTGCACAGGGTTCACCTCAGAGACTGAGACACTGCCTCAGACTCACCTAGGACCCACAGTAACCAACACACTGATCCTTGGTATCTGCCATACACTGTAGGCATTTGAAAGAAACTTAGTAAAATAATGCTTACCAATTAAGTAACTCATTAATTAATTTGTGATGCTAACCAGAAATGGAAACCAGAGCCTTTGTACCGAGCTACATAAACCCCCCAGTCCTTTTATTATTTTTCATTCTGTAAGACATCTAAATTCCTAAATTGTCCAGGCGAGGTTCAAATTTGAAATCCTCCTACATCAGCCTCCCAGAGTACTGTAAATAAGGTTTATACCACCACACCTGGGTTCCCATCATTACTTTCTAAATTTTTTTTTTCAGTGCTGGAGAAAAGCACTCAGCAGCACGGGCATCCATGCTAGGTAAGTGCTCTACCACTCAACTCTTCTCCCAGAGCCTCTCCCAGCTGTAAAGCTGTCTCCATTGAGTCCCCTGCTGCTGAGGTACAGTACCGCATTCACCATGTGGAAAACACTGCTCTAAGTGCTTTTCCTCACCTGCTGTGTTATTCTGAACCTGAGGAGTCAAAGCTGACTCACCCACCGCAGAGCAGACATCCACTTATTTAATTTCCTTTCATTTTATTCTCAAGAAGGGGAAAGGTGAAGGGGGCTGGGGTAACACTATGAATAGTGGCTTCAGCAGTTTTGGAAAGATGTGCAAGACGTTGACTTCAACAGGGCAGCCCTGCCCCCAGGTCAGAGTGCCACCGGAAGGGAGGTGCTTTCCAGGGAGGTTAGGGAGTCTCCCCACCGAGGCCCGGCTGGCAGGCCAGGAGGGCACTCACCTTCTGTGGGCTCTGCTGGCTGTGTGCCCTGCTCTGGGACCTGCAAGGTCAGGGGAATGTCCAGAAACTTCTCATAGCAGTCTCCATACCACACGAGCAGCTCTTGGTCCTGGTAAATCTCCTTGCAGCTCTCATAAAATATCTGTCCTTGACACTGAACAGCAACCAAGTTCTGCTCCTTGGGGAAGCGGGCACAGTTGACGTAGGACATCCAGTTCCCTGACTCTCTTCCATCTATAAAGTGGCTCAAGTGGCCATCTTCAAAAATCTAAAGGAAATAAAACAAGAAGTTTGGGTTTGTATTTTTTTCCCTAACCCACAGAACACATTTACTAAAAATGTATCATCAGAACTGTAGCTCAGTGGTAGTGTACTTTCCTAGCATGCATGAGGCCTGAGCTTTGATCACCAGGACTGAAAAAGAGAGAGAGAGAGAGAAAGATCAAAACTGAAGGCTGGGCATGGCTACAAAGCACCAGTGATCCCAGCTCCCAGGGAGGGTAAGGCAGGAAGATGACTTGAGTTCAGATATTGACAGCCAGAATGGGCAACACAGCAAGCCCTAGCCTTAAAATAAAAAAAAAAAAAAAAAGACACCTATATAGTATATGCCAAATATACTTATCTATAAACCAGATGTATCATTACAACTAGTACAGATACCTACTTAAACCTCAGTAAATCTGTACTTTTTTTCAGGTAGGGTCTCACTCCGTAGCCCAGGCTAGCCTTGATTTTACGGTGATTCCCCCAGCCTCAGCCTCCCCAGCATGCACCACTGTGCCCTTAAGTATTGTGGATTTATTAAAGACCTCTCTACAGATGATGTGACACTTTTTAAAGATGAATGCTTTTGCCAGGCATGGTGGCACATGCCTCTAATCCTGGCACTGAGGAGGCCAAGTTCCAGGCCAGCCTGGGTTAGTCATTCAAGGCCAACCAGAGCTAGCAAAATTAAACTCTGTCCCCCAAAAACAAAACAAACCAAAAAATAAAAGATTAATGTTTTCATCATTTTCTCAATTCTCAAATTTTGTGAACATATGCTAATTTCATGAGCAGAGGTAACAGAAACGAAGTTAATTTAATTCCACTACTTAAAGACACATTCTACACTAATGGAGCCATAATTTAACACAGTCTTTTCTCCACTGCAGATCTCAAACTAATGCGCACGCTGCCTCAGTCTCCAAGTAGCTGGGACATCACATCCGGCTCTAATGTTTTATTATAAAACAATCCCTTGGTTAACATTTTCCACATAGCTTAAATTTCAGATTATTTCCCAAAACTACATTCCTATAAATGGAAATTCAGGCTCAAGGTGTTTTGAATCATTTAAGGTATCTGGTAGATTCTAACAAATAGTGTTCTCCTGCAGATTAGTGTCTTAGGTATTGTCACTAGTCTGGAGCATGCCAGTACATAAAAATCCTTGGCTAACTTTGTAAGCAAATACTATGAAAGTCTAAAACCATAATTTTTATTCATTTTAACAGACTTTCAATGCCTATGTATTTAAAGCATTTGGTTCTATCTATAAATATAACAAAATTATGAATTCTGTAAATGTATATGCTGTCAGTAATCTTCAAGGTTGAAATGACTTTTGGGATCTCAACAGATTTCATGCAAAGTTGCGATCCTGATGCAGGGACCTCTGTTCCTCTTTTGACCAGGAAGCTCCCAAAGTGACAGGACCAAGAGTTTTGCCCTCTGGCCACCCTCCCCTCTTCCAGGAAACCCACCTTACCTCCCACACCTGCGAATTGTCACTGTGGCTCTTCAGTTCACTGGCGCTGATCACTTTTCCTTCAAAGGGCCCAAACCTGATTCCTTTGGCAAGGAAGCTACCGCAGAACACACCATAATGTGGGGTTGCACCCAACATCGTCTGCATGAGGCAGAGACCTAGGGGAACCCAAGGTGGGAACAGAGAATGAGGAAAGTGGCTCCACATGAGGGCCTGGAAACCAGTCATGCAAGGAGCGCTGCCCACCTTCTGGAAGCTGAAGGGAGCCGTGATCCAGATTTTGAGGAAGAAGCTCAGACCCTAGAAAACAAGACAGGGGTATAGGGTTCTTCTCATTAGAAACACACTCATTACAAAATCCTTGTCTAAAGCATTTCCCTCTTTACTCCCTAGAGGTAACTATGCTGTTTATCTATCTTTTGTTATTGTTGTTTTGCTTCTTTGACATTGCTTTTTCTACACGTTTTATTTGCTTTTGCAAGCTTATGTAATTGTAATTAACTCCATTTTGCAAACTTGAAAAGGAGACTCATGACAATGTCTGACTGATGTCCTAGCAGATAGCGCCTTGGACTCCCGTGTCTAGAAGGAGTCTGTCCTGGGGGGATCTTGCACACCCACGTCCACGCGTACACCCATTTCTCCCGGCCCTCACAGCCCTTTGGAATCACAAAGGTAAGAGAGCAGGGCCCCAGAAGTGAGCCTAGAACCCCCGGCGCGGCTAAGGTAACTCAGCGACCCCACCCTCTTCACCTTGAGGTGACTCATCGCACCGTTTGCATCCAACCCAGCTCCAGCTGGCGTCGGTTTCCTTACCGGAACTGTCGGTGGGGACCAGGAGGCCCGAAATCGCATGACGCAGGCTGGCTGAGCGCTCCAGGCTGGGCGCGACCCCGTACAGAACGAAATGCAGCTCCTCCTCGGTAAAGTGGAAAGGACCAGGAGATGAACTGTCCTCCTGGCTCGGAGGTTTGGCGCTTTCCTCAGACCGCTTGCTGGGGGAAGACACCAACTGGGAGGTCTTCAGCCCCTCAGGTAATGGGGAGGCATCCGCGGGGAGCAGCGGAATTAAAGTCTCAGGTCCCCAGCACTGGCCGTTGTCTCTGTGCCCACCCACGGGAAGCAGATCTTGGCTGCTCGCGCCCGTGTACTCGTGGCTGTTCAGAAAGAGCGGCACTTCCCTGGGGAGGTGGGGAATTGGGTACCACTGCGGTAACTTGCTGTACCAGGGTAGGTCAAAGAGCGGCTCCCTCTGCAGAGCCAGACCCGGGCTCAGCAGGGGCGACGCCAAGCCGAAGGGTAAAGGGTTCACCGCCTGAGACGCGGACACCGCGGCCTCCAGCTGTCCGAAGGGCTGGAAGTCCTCCTGCGCGGCGGGCAGGGCGCTCCTGTAGTGGCCATAGGCTGGGAAGGGCGAGTAGTAGGGAGCCAGGGCCTGGGAGCTGCTCTGGAGCCTTTCGGCTGGGTAGCACTTGTCCTGGGGTTCAGTCTCTCCTGGCGGCCTTAGAGCCATAGCGGACTACGCTGGGTGCAGCTGCGGGAAAGCGGGAGCGGATGAGTTCGCGGGGCCCCGCGGCGTCCCGCCTGCCCGGCTTCTTCCACCAGCTAACTCCCGGATCTAAATTAATCGCACCAACTTTCCCAGTCCTATCTCACTAGGCGATCAAACCCAAAAGCAGTAAAAACAAAGACCCAACGAAAATATCCCGGGATTCCTGTCGACTGCAAGTTGCTGGTTAGTGTCGCCTTCGCCCAGCGTCTCCAAACACACCTGGACCAGGCACAGCCGGTTTCCTGTGCCCGCTCTCTAACTTCGGCCCCCAACCCGAATCCTGCAAAACTCGTTTGAGTTCCCTTCACCTTCTTTTGCTCTGCCCCTAGAAGCTCTCACAGGGTCACCTGGAAACTCGCGGCCCTCCCGGAACCCGCGGGCAGAGGCCTGGAGCCACGCGTGGGCGGCCCGAAGCCCCGGTGAGAGCGCGACCCCTGCAGGTCCTGGCCACCGCGCCGCGCCGCAGGGAGCCGCACGCCGCTCCGACTCCCTGGGAATCCGCCTCTAGCCCTGTTCCCCTGAATCACGTCCCGACCCAATTCATAAGCTCTCACGGAAACGCACGCCCACCCAGCCCGGGAATTAAGGGGAGTGGGGTCACCTCTAGGGAGCCAGCGGGGCGAACCCAGGCCCAGCGGGAGGAGACACTTCCCCAGCGCCCTGTCCCCCTCTGCGGTGCCCGTCTGCAAAGGACGGCGTCCTAGGGCAGACGCCGCCAAGTGCATCACGGCTGAGGCGCGAAACCCCTTCAGGGCCACTGGGTCTAGGAGGCAAGATCAATGAGCCCAGTAAGGAAACCACCCAGGGTCGTGACTCTGAAATTAAAGAACATGAGGTCAGGGGAGAGGTCAGCCTGGGCGCAGCATCAGCCCGGCTCCTCCCGAGCTTCCGAAGGCGCCCTGCTCCTCTCCTTCGCCTCTGAGACCTCAACTCGGGGCCAGAAAACCTCTTAATAAAAGCTCCCAACATCGCAAAACGAGCACCCCGCCGCCCAGTAAGGAGGTGGCCAGTGGGTCCCCGGGCGCACCCAGCAGGGTACCTACCTCCGCGCACCCAGCCCTCTTGCAGCCGGAACGGCGGCGAGGACTCCGGCAACCCCGAGGGCCCAGGCGGGTTTAAGAGGGAGGTGGGCGGGCGGAATCCGAGGGGGCGAGGGCAGCGAAGGGACTGAGCCCACGCGGGTCCCCGGTCCGGCCACTCCCCGCCCACTGCCGCTATTGGCCGGCGCTCAACTCGCCCCCGGGTCCCCAGAGGTCACCCACTTAACGCCTCCTCCGCTCACCCTTCCCGGGGTCTTCCTCAGCCAGGCGCTGCGCTCGGGTTTGGGGCGTCGCGGAGACCCCGGCGGCCCTCTGCACCCTCGCAGCCTAAATGCGCGTCCGGAAGGCCAGGGTCGCACACTCCGGTCTGTAGCTTTCGGAGTCCTAGAAGCTGAGTCTGCAGGAAGGCGGCGTCAACCCTTCCCGGGACCAGCGGGGCGCTCGCCCCGCGGACCTGGTGAGCTGGGCACCGCCCTGCGGGCTGAGACGCGGCGGCCTCGAGGTCCCGGGTCGTGCACCCGGGCTCCCGACGCTCCGCGCCCCGACGCCGGCAGGGTCTCGGGTATTCGGGTCGCCCCGCGGCGCTCGGGCTTCCTACGAGGCCCTCTCACCAGGGGTCCCACGTCGCCTCCGGTGACCCCTCCCGAAAACGTGCGACCTTGGGCCTAGGGGACTCTGAAAACGCAGTCCAGGCCAATGAAAGGCACTCAAGGGCCGCATTTTATCCCGCATGCCGGCCATTGAGGCGGAGAAAGGACAGCTTAATTCCATTCTCATTCAGAGAAGAAAGCATCCAGGGTGGGGAAAAGCGCTTCACAGGCGCATGACCTTGGCCGGGGTCCCCGCCACCCCGGCGGCCGCCGCTCCCTCCTTGCCTTGTGGGACGCGCGCTGCCTGGAGGCGCGGGGGGCGGGAGGTGCCCTCGTGTCCGGCCGCCAAGCGGGCCCCGAGACGAAGGAAGA
This sequence comes from Hydrochoerus hydrochaeris, assembly GCA_004027455.1. Lineage (NCBI taxonomy): Eukaryota > Metazoa > Chordata > Mammalia > Rodentia > Hydrochaeridae > Hydrochoerus > Hydrochoerus hydrochaeris. The sequence goes on from PVLA01000784.1 coordinate 63,036, forward strand.
CGCGTTCACTCGCCCAGAGTGGCCTCCCGGGGCTCTCTGGGCTGGGCCCTCGCCCCGACCCTCCGCCTCCGCAGGCGGCGCCCCTCTCAGCCCCAGGGCGCGGAAGAAGGCGCGACCCGGCCCCGAGGGCGCGGGCGGTGCGCGCTGCGGACAGCGTCCCTGGTGCTCGCCCCTCTGCAGCTGGACGGAGGTGGTGGGGCCGCTTCCCAACGGAAGTGGGAGCAAGGACCAGGCTTTCCTTCTCTCCGTGTAGAAACTAGGATCGTGGCCCGTTTAGAAGTGAGGACTGTCAGGGCTTCGTCTGAGCGCCTGGCACCCTGGGCAAGCACCGTTTTTATTTTTTTGGTACCGGGGATCGAACGCACGACCTCGCTCTCGCCAGTCTGACGCATACGCTACTGAGCTAAAACTTGTGCCACATGCTTTCCTTCCGGACCCATGCCCACTCAGGATGTGAGCCCCACTTGATGCCTGCCAGATCTCCGTGCAGGATTTAAAGACCAGTTCAAGGACATAAGAATAGCTCATGTGTGTTCGGCCATCATGGGGTTATTTTTTAATGGGCCCAATGGTTGCTGCTTGTTGTTTGAGACAGTCTCCCTATGCAGTTCAGGCCGGCCTTGAACTCACTTGCGCAGGCCGGACTGGCCTCAAACTTGTCAGTGAGCCTCCTGCCTCGGCTTCCTGAGTGCTGGGATCACAAGCATGTGCCACCCTGCCTGGCTTTTTTCACAGAAGCAACATGAACCCTTACCTTGCAGTCTGGTTCGCAAAAGAGACCAACTTTATCGTATCTCTTCAATCTTGTTTTAAAATGCTAAGACATGTTTATTTAAAAACAGAAATAGGTAAACTAAAAAGTGGAAATCCTTTCTGTACTGACTCCACCCTCCTCTTTGTTTTTGTTTTGTTGTGTTTTTTTGACACAGGGTTTCTGGATGTAGCCCAGGCTGGCCTTGAACTCGTGGTGATCCTCTTCTGCTCTGTGCTTTGGAGGTGATCCTAGTAGACAGTGTGGTGACTCTTACTCCCTAGCCCCATTCTTTGTTTGGATAATGGGAACTGAACCTGGGCTTCCGGTGTGGGGCTAGCACCCCCCCACTCCACTTAGTCACAGCCCCCACTTTTTTGTTTTTGGTGTGGGTTTTTTTGTTTTGTTTTTTTGAGATAGAATATTGTTAAATTCAGGCTGGCCTGGAACTTTTGAATCTCTCGACTCCCAAGTAACTGGGATTACTTTTTTTTTTTTTCTTGTCTTTTTGAGACAGGGTTTCACGGGGCAGGTAGACTGGCCTTGAACTCACTGTGTAGCCCAGGCTGCCTCAAACTCCCAGCGATCTTTCTGCCTCAGCCTGTATAGTGCTGGAATTACCGGCATATGCCACCACGCCTGGACTGTAATTACTTTCAATTTGTGTTTATAGATATAGATTTTTAAGAAAACAAAATGAGATTTTACTTTGTTTTTCTGTAACTTTTCTTAATGTCTAACTAGTCAGACTTTCCTATCAATATGTTAAGATTAACTCTACACCTTATAATGACTTCATACTTCAGAATTTCATGAGCTGGGTGTGCCCTGCTATCAACCTTCTTTTGAAAGGTATTGAAATTGTTGCCGAGTTTGCAAAACCCGGAGCTTCTGGGAACACTTGCTCAGATACATATTTGTGTTGCTCGGCCTTCAATACCAGGTGTGAAACCTCACGGTCAAACCGGGTTAACACTGACCATCTGATCTCTGCCTCTTAGGGCATTAAGGCCAAGTGCACGCCCTGGCTCTGGGCTCTCAGCTGTCAGCAGATGCAGATACTACATTTTGCCAATCCTTTCGAGTTGCCCATGTTTCAGAAAAGTGGTATCTTGGTATCATATTTTTTAATGGTGTCTTACTCTAATTTGTCTTTTTAGTCTTTTACTTAATCAACTTTATTATTATTTTTTTAAGATAGGGTCTTACTATGTTGCCCATTCTGGCCTTGAACTCCTCAGCTCAAGTAATCCTCCTACCTCAGCCTTCCCAGTGGCAGGGGCTCCAAGTGATCAACACTGTTGCCAGTTTAACAAAAGTCTTTGTACCACAGTTGATGGGTGAGGCACTAAGCCAAGTACCCAGAACACAACTGTGAACCAAGGGCTGGGGATGTGGTCCAAGTGGTAGAGTTCTTACATGCACAAGGCCCTAGGTTCCATCCCCAGCAACACACACACACACACACACACACACACACACACGCACACAAAAGCCCGGTATGGATGCATATGCCTGTGATTCCAGCCCTCAGGGGGTTTAGGCAAGAGCATCACTGTGAGTTTGAGACCATCCCGGGCTACATAGCAAGTTCAAGGCCAGCCTGGACTACAGAGACCTTGTCTCAAAAATTAAACACAATTGTGAGCAAAGTCACTTGGTCTCTGTAACAGTCTAATGAGCTGGTTATGGGTGCACACACCTGTAATCTCCTAATCCTGGGAGGCTGAAACAGGAGGATGCCAGGTTTGAGCGTAGCCTGCCTGAGCAAGTTACTGAGTTAGACCCTATCTTGAAATAAAACATAAAAAAAAAGATGTGAATGTACCTTAGTGCAAAGGCCTTGGGTTTAAACTCCAATAACAAAGAAAAGTAAGTACATGCATAAATGTCTAATGAGGAAGATCTGAATTTGTGTGCATGCTTGATGACTATACAGTAAGACGGAGCAATCAAAGGGGGCAAAGAAAGAAAAGTAAAGCAGCAATGAAAGAGAAGATAAATCTGCGCTAAGAGAGTCTGGCTGGGCGCTCTCCCCAGACCTGCGGTGTTGGAAAGACCTACAGAAACAAGAACGGTGAGGTCAAGGAGAGGAAGTGGTCCTCCAGGCCACAACCCTGAAGCAGGGAGGCTCTTCTGTTCACTGAACTGCAGCCTGGGAGGTGGGAGGCTCTGCCCCAGCCAGGTCTCAGAGCAGACAGTGTTTAAAGGTCAGCCTCCTGAGGCTGAGGCAGGAGAATTGAAGTTTGAGTCCTATCTGAGTAACTTACTGAGAGATTGTCTCAGAGTTGAAAGCAGGGCAGCACTGTAGCTTGGTGGTAGAGTGCCCTTGGATCCGATCCACTCCACAGTGCCAGAAGAAGAAGAAGAGGAGGAGGAGGACAAGTGTCCTTCTGTACTCACTTGCAAGTGTTCATTGTACAAATTGTCCCTCTGGGTCTGTGAGTTCTGCATCATCCAAGTCAAACAACTGCATATCAAAAATATTAGTAACATTAAATCAGGTATTATAAACAACCTAGAGGTGATCTGAAGTAGGCGGGAAGATCATATGTAAGTGCTGTGCTGTTTTTAGTAAGGACTTGAGCATCCTTAGAATTTGATACCAACAGATGGGAAGCTGGGGAACCAACTGTCCACAGATACTGAGGGATGACTTTAGTGAGAAGTCACTGTCCACAAGTATCTCTCATCCCTAAATAACTTCAGCATGTGTATATATTTAAAGTTCAGCATTTGTGGCCAGGTATGGTGGTGCTCACCTGTAACCCAGCACTCGAGAGGCTGAGGCAGGAGGATCATTGTGAGTTCAAGACCAGCCTGGGCTACAAAGTGAGCTCAAGGCTAGCCTGAACTGCATAGCGAGACCCTGTCTCAAAAAGACAAAAAAAAAAAAAAAAAGAGAGAGAGAAAGAAATGCACATTTTCCTGTGCTGTGAGCTTTGACAGTTGCACAAAACCAGTGTGTGGGGTCTAGTGCATTTATAGTGACCCTGCTTTGGATAAATGATTGGACAGGGATTTGTCTTAGTATCTGGAGCCACCTAGATGCCACCTATTTCCTTGGCAGTATAAAGGTGGTTTGAAATTCCTGGGCCTCAGCCAGGGGTGCCCTGAGGATACCCAGTCTCTCCGCAGCACCCAGCTGCTGCAGATGGCCCCAAGGCGCATCAGGTAGCTGTGTGGATTGACTCCTCCCTTCAGCGGCTTAGCCAGATCCTTGGGAAGCAATGCGCTACCTGGGACATGATTCACATTCTGAGGGTGATTGATATCTGCTACGGCAAAGTCAGCCTGAGCATTTCCAGTTTCTGTCTGCAGATCTGATCCATCAACGATCCAGGTCAAGTGTGGCTGCCCAAAGCCGTTTATAGTAAGAATGCACGGGGCACAGGTGTAGTGTAGACAAATTCCAGTTTGGTATTTTCCCTCCTCTTGGAATGGAAGGAGCCGCTCTCGGTGTTTAGAGAACTGCAGTGATGGATAGAGACGCTCCACAGGTGAAAGGAAAGGTGGCACAGACGGTATGGTGGTTCAGCTAGAGAAGTGCATTTTGTTGAGCAGCTTGAGGACCATTAGGTTCATGGAAGATCCCAAAACCATGAGAGCAGACGCCTCCGTGGGTTGACAGTGTCCGATAACACCTTTGTGCAAAGTGGGTGAGCCTTCGCCGGGGCGTGGCTGGTTACAACACTGAGCATCTTAGCCCGTCATTTATGAGCAGATCTGGACGAAGGTTTAGGGCAGTGTAGACCAGCCAAGGCCCAGCAGTCACAGAGCACTCACTCTAGCCTATGAACTGTCTGTTTGCACTGGCGCCCCCAGCAGAGGGCATCTGCCACCAGGGTTCAGCGGTCCTAAGGAGGAAGGAATGTCCAACAAGTTGGAGCTCCCTGTCGGTGGTCAGTCTTGAGGCCGGCAGTCACTTGCCATGGTCAGTCTCTGGTCAGTCTCGGGAAGTTCTGGTGGTGCTTGATCCGCACTTAGGAGAAAAAGACTTGCTGAGCCAAATCGTGCCTTAAATCATGAATCATTTGCTGAGACAAACTGCAGGTCTTTTTGACACCCATGTTCTTTTTTTGCTAAGATGGCCAGAAAGAAGGTGTTTAGAGCTTCACAAAGCTCACTCTAAGGGGAACCTTACAGCGCTGAGCTTCCGACTGACGACTTGGGAGGCTTAGTGGTAGGTAGAGTGTGGGTGTAGCATAACCCAGGTCCCAGGATTCAGTCCCCAGCGCCCAAACCGAAACTCCTCGTGAGGAGTAAGGAATCACTGTCAGTCTGCAGCCTCATGGTCCCCGTGCGCTGTGGGTCCTTCCAGGGACAGATGGGCAGGGTTAGTTAAGAAAGCACAGGACAATAAAATGGCCTGTGGTGCACCGGGGGAAGAGCAGCGTTTGAGGTTGGCACTACCGGAACGTGAGGTGTGGTTACCTCAAGTTCAGCCCTGAGAGTGGGAAGTAATCTGCACCCTCATGCAGAGCTGCAAGTCGCTGCACGAGGCCACCACGCAGTCCTCTGTTGGCCCTTCACCCACACACCTCCTCCGTTCTTGGCTGCTGGCGTCACAGAGACCCCTGTCAGTATGAACCTTCCCGTATTTCCCGGTTAATCCTAAAAGGATGGGACGTCGTCACCGTTAGGACACCACCCCTCGGAGGTCTTCCAGCTGTATCTCACATACACATTTGTGTCCCAGTTAGCTGCGATCCATTTATGGGCAGAGACACCCTTGTGGATTTCAAGGCAGAAGCCCTCGCTAGGAAAATGGGACCTGGAAATTCCATTTCTGTGACGAATCTCTCCTTATCTAGCGCCATCACAGGAAGAGGGGCTTTGAGTGAGAGACAGCAAGAGTGGCAGTGGCGGTCAGGCGCTGAAGCACTCAGAGATGTCCACTGCGGGTCCTCATTGGCCCCAGAGATGAGGAATGAACTTAGTGACCAGGTGTTTGTGGAGTGTGACACCCCCAAACTCTAAGAAAACCACAGCTGTGGCCCAGAATGATAATCCTTCTTGCATGTTTTAAAAAACATTAGCAAATAGTACAATGTGATATTTTGATGAGTGTATTTATCGTGAAACGGTCAACTTGGAATATTTAGGTTATCAGTCACCTCAAATATGTATATCATGTATTGTGACGAGAACACTGAAATTCCTCTCTGTGTTGGTTTATGCAACACCGTTATCTACAGTCACCTTTCGGGGCAGCAGGACACCCGCACTTATTCGTTTCTGACTGTGACTTTGTACCCACTCACCAGGGTCCTCTCCCTGTGGGTTTTGTGCGTTTGACTGGACGCAGGCTAGAATCCAGGGCTGTGTGCAATGCTAAGCACAGGCTCTACCCCAGCCTTCTGTCAAGGTGGTCCTTCGTGTGTGTGCAGGTGGATTTTTGAGACAGGGTTTTGCTGTGTAGCTCAGGCTGACATTGAACTCAGTGACACAGGAGCCCAGCCAGGCTTAGCACTGTGTGACTCATCTGTCTGCTGGAGGCAAGAACTGCAAGAACAAGAGAGGGACGGTGCCCCACAAGTCACCTGGAGACAGGGTCCTGCCACATGGTAAGAGTAGCATAGCTGATCTCCACGAGGCCTCTGGAAAGCTTTTCCTTAAATAAAGCAATCTATTGTGATATACACAGAGTGAGAATTCCCTGCCTACAATCCTGGGATGGCTTCTTATTAGGCAAAATGATTGTGAACTTTTAAATTTTATTATTATTAAAATATTTGTGTGCGTGTGTGTGTGTGGTCCAGAGGACCAAACCCAAGACAGTGCACATGTTAGCAAATACGCTACCACTAAGCAACACCTTCAGGCCCAGCTTTTATTTTCCAGGTTTGGAAGTTCCTAGGATAGGCTGTGGCAAGTGGAATGACCCTTTGGTTGGCTTCTCCAGGAGTGGTTCACTCCAGATGCTCTGTCTGACAGAAGAAAAACTTGATCATTTAAGCACTAGACATTGTGCTCGCACAAACTAAAACTCCAAGGAATGTTAAAGGAAGTCTTGGGGCAGAAGGACAATGATAGTAGAGTTAAACCTGAGCATAACAATTATTGTATTAAGTGTTCATGGCCTAAATACTCCAATTATGAGGCAGAGATTATCATATTGGATAAAAAAAAAACAACAAAACAATACATCAAGGTCTAATTCTAGATCATCTACAAGAAATCCACCATCAAGGACTGTGAGAAGTCTGGCATTTCACTTTAAATGCAAGTTACCAAGGTAGCTCGCCACATTTTTATGGTGGCTGGTAGAAGACAGCAGAATCCTGGGTAAGAGATGAAAGCCAGTGCATTTCTCACAGCCACAGCAACAGCTGTACCATGAGGGTTCTGCAGCAGTTCCCCAAGTCCTAATCCCTCAGGGAGTGGGAGGAGCCGAGGACCGCAGCACACAACAGCAGCACAGCTGTGTAGGGAACTGGAATCTTTATAATTTCTGGTGGGCAGTGAGTGTGCCTGCCCTTCACTGTTTTCCAATTAGGAAGGGACCCTGCCTTCGGCTCTGGAGGGAGGTACTGTGTGGCACCCAAACCGATAGAGGGCAGTCAGGCCTGCTTTCCAGATGTGCAGACAGCCCAATGGGGAATCGTCAGTCTCACCCACTTTTCAGGAATCTGCTGCTCTAAAGGTCACATGAGGCCCCTCTCTGGTCTCCAGCAGGGAAATAAACCGGGTGGAAGAAAGAGGAAATCCAGGCCTTCAGTGAGTACTTAACTTAGCTGTATCTCCCCAGAATGGACGTCAGGGATTTTTATAAAAAATCATGTAAGGGCCAGGCCCAGTGGCACACTCTTGTAATCTCGGCACTCAGGAGGCTGAGGCAGGAGGATCATAGAAGGTTTGAAGCCAGCCTGGAGCACACAGTGAGTTCAAGGTCAGCCTGGACTACATAGCTTGAGACCCTGTCTCAAAAAATCAACCAACATGGCTGGGGAATTAGCTCAGTGGCATAAGTGCCTGCCTAGCAAGCATGAGGTCGTGAGTTCAATCCCCGATACCAAAAAAAATAAAATAGAGAAACCTGTGAGCTCGTAGGGCTGAGGATTTAGCTCAGTGGCATAAGCGTTTCTTTGGCAAGTGTGAGGTCGTGAGTTTGATCCCTGGTGCCAAAAACAAAACAAAAATCCCAAACAAACAAACAAAATTGTATAAAGGCTGGGGCTATAGCTTGGTGGTAGACTGCTTTTCTATCATATCAGAGACTGGGTTACATTCATAGCCATCTCCCCCCAAAAGCATTAAAAATGTACAACATTTATCTAAGGTAGGCAAGAAGTAAATGTCTGTTTTCATAATTCTTAAATTTCATCATTTTTTCCCCTGCAATTCTAGGGATCTAACAGCAGGGCCTTATGCATGTTAGGCAGAACTCTACCACTGGGTGACAGTTCCTGCCCACATGTTTTATAAGTTTTCTTGTATTTTTTTCTTATTAGTCATTTGTTCCTGTTTTGTATTGTGACAGGGTCTCACTCTGTAGTTCAGGCTGACTGTGAACTCTCAGAAATTCTGCCTCAGCCTCCCAAGTGCTGGGATTTCAGGCTTCTGCCACCACACCTGGTGTGTGCCTCCAGTTTTTGTTGTCGTGTTTTTGGATGTTCTGAGACAGGGTCTTGCTACATAGTTCAGGCTGGGCTTGAATTTCCTGTGTAGCCCAGGCTGACCTTTAACTCATAGCAACCCTCCTGCCTCAGCCTTCCAAATGCTGGGATTATAGGTGTGTGCCACCATGTCTGGTTTACCTGCATATTTTAAAAAAATATTTTAATAAGAAAATACACATAATGTGTGCAACTCTGAATACAGCTGTTTCCTCTTGCTTCTAATATTCCATTGCTCTGTATATTCCACTACTGGGCACAAGCTCTTAATGTGGCCTTCATTCTTTGTGTTGAAATTTAAGATACATACTAAGTTTTGTTAGAGAAGGTATATTGAGAAATCAGCATGTATAAAAACTTTCCTTAGTTTTTATTTTTATTTTTTCCCCTTAGTTTTTAGTAGCTTTGGGAATTTTATTTTATTTTATTTTATTTTATTTTATTTGAGACAGGTTCTCCCTGTGTAGTTCAGGCTGGCCTTGAACTCACTATGTAGCCCAAGTTGGGCCCAAACTTGCAGTGACCCTCCTGCCTCAGCCTCTCAAGTTCTAGGATTATAGATGTGTGCCATCATGCCTGTTTTTTTGTTTGTTTGTTTTTGTCTTTTGTTTTAGAAACGTCAGTTTTTTGTTGTTGTTGTTGTTTTGGTACCAGAAGTTGAACTCAGGATCTCATGCTTGAACTGAGGTGCCATGCTGCTGAACTAGCTATATCTCCAGCCCAATAGAAATGTCAGTTTGGGGGGCTGGGCGTTTAGCTCAGTGGCATAAGTGCCTACCTGGTAAGCGAGTGGTGAGTTTGATCCCTAGTACAAAAAAATACAGTAGGTTGGTTGTGGTGGCACACACCTGTAATCCCTGCACTCGGGAGGCTGAGGCAGGAGGGTCATTGCAAGTTTGAGACCAGCTTGGGCTACAAAGTGAGCTCAAGGCCACTTGAACAGAGTAGTGAGACCCTGTCTCAAAACGAAAAAAAAAAAAAAATACAGGTGCAGTATTGCTATCTTCTGACAGCAGTCCCCTCCTTCCACCCTGTGCAGCTACACCAAGAGCCTGCTGGGTTTAACCTTCTGTTTAATCTGTAACCAGTCCGGAGAAAGAACTGTACAGTGATTTCAACAAGTAAAATATAGTAAAAGGAACCAAGGTCTCTAGCAGCGATTGGTCAGGGATTGGCTCCTAAAACTAAGGAGACACTGGGCACGGTGGGGCACGCCTGGGAATCTAAATGCAGGGAAGGCTGAGGCAGGAGGAGCACGTGAGTTAAAGGCCAGCCTGGACTACATAGTGAGACCCTGTCTCCAAAAACCTAACTGAATGAATGAATGTATGAATATAAGGAGCAACTCTAAGAAGATGGGAACTGCTGGCACATACAGATCCTACGTCATGCACCACATTAGCCACCCACACCCAGGGAGGAGGGGGTCCAGACCTCGTTGGAGACCGCTGAGCGGGGACTAGAGACCGCGGCCGGCCGGGTCGCTGCGGAGCCACCCTGGGAACGCGGGGCGTCTGCGCTCTAGAACGCGGCCGCGGGCCCGGAGGAGGCGGGGCGGGGCGCAGAGCCTGGCCCTGGCCTCGCCCGCCCCGGTGCGGACCGAGACAGCCTGGGCCCAGCCGGGGAAGCGGGGTCAGACTCGCGTCTGCCAGTCGCTCAAGTGGTGTTCAGAGCTGGAGGGCGATTGATACACTGATGGGCACCAGAAGTTCAAGGAGTAAGCCCCAGGCTCTTCTTAATTGCAGCCTGAGTGCTCATGTTTTTAAAGTGTTTGTGAAGAACGAGGGCCATAGGAATTTAGGATTCCTTTTTATTACGGCTTTTTTTGGGGGGCGGGGGTGGTGTTTGGTTTCTGAGACAGGGTTTCGCTGTGTAGCCCAGGCTGGTCTCGAACTCCGGCCGATCCTCCTGCCTCAGCCTCCCTACCGCTGGGATGACAGGTTTGCACCACCACGCCTATTTTAACTATTATCTTAAACCAAGTAAGTGCTCTTATTGCATTAGCTGAGTTCTCACGAGTGCTGTCAGCCCCTGGAAGAGGGTAGCTGAGTTTGTTTACCGCCGGCCTGTCGTGATGTGCGGCTCATCCCGAGTCCCTGATGGAGGAGAGACGTAAAGTAGAAGCAGTAGCTGTTGCCAGCGGCCTCCAGCCCTTTCTCTAAGCACCTGCCTGGACACAGACCGGAAGTCTCTGGCCCTTACGGTGCCGGGGCGGGAGCGGGGGCATCGCGCTCCGCCCCTTCGCTCCCTGTGCCCCGCCCCCAGCGGGCTGGCACCACGGTCCGTGTGCCCTGGTCCTTTGGCAGCCACTCCCTTCCAGGCGCTCTGCCGTCAGCCACAAGGCTGCTCCTCTCTGCTACCTCGCTGTCACTGCCTCCAAAGAAGCGGGAGAGCGGAGCCACCCATGGCTAAGGCCAGCCGGGAGGAGCCAGGCCCCCAGTGAACACCTTCAACCTCCCCGCGCCCAGTTGGGCAGGGTAAGATGGCTACTTAGCCCCTCCCAAGATTCCTGGCGGCAGCCCCGTTTTTCCGGAAGGCGCAGAACCGGCTACCTCACAGCTCCTGGGCTCTGCCTTCTGCCCTAACTGCTGCCGGCAGCTGTGGCTGTTCTGGGAACCCATCCTGTACAGGCCTCCACTTGGGCCAATCACAGGCCTCCACTTGGACCAATCACAGGCCTAAATTCAAACCTCTCGCAGGTCTAAATTGGACCAGTCATTGGCCTGCAGCTGGTATATAAGGAGGACTCTTCTCTGCTTTCTGGTTAGTGCAGGAAAGCTCCCTCAGGGACCCTGGCCTCCACCCCCTGCTCCTACACAGCTACTGTTAAAGACTCTCTCCAGTGACCCTGTAAATTTGTTGGTGTCATGTGGTTTGGAAGGTCCTATAAATCTACTCAGGATGAGTAAGGTGGACAAGGCAGTCGCTAAAGGGAAGAGCAATAAACACGAGGGACTGTGAGCACTGAGAGACCAGCAGCCAGGAAGATGGGCAGCAGAGACCAGCAACCGGCAGCACTGACTAATGGTGCCCGGCACACACCAGTGTCACATGGTGGCAGTGACCAGACTGCAGTGTCAGCCTCCAGTGTCCAGCATAGCGAGCGTGGAAGGTGGCATTGAGGCCACAGCAGAGCTGTACTTTGCCGATCCATGATTTCCACCTGGCCTGAGCAAAAGAACCCTCAGCCACCCTGCAACATCTCGGGGTCCCTGTCTCCCTGTTACAGCTTCAGGAGAGCACAGCCACTCCCCGTGGAACCCCATGTCACCGCTGGCCACTCTGCCTGAGTACCAGGGGTCAGGTTTTGCTCTTTCCTACCTTTCACTTGGTTCACACCTCTGTGCTTCCACGTTGAGGAATTATAATGTGCTCACAGTAGTCTTTTCTCAGTTATTCATACGGTTTTCCCCCTTTCAACCATCCCATCGTGGTATCAGATTTCGTCTTCACCAGTAGGGCAGTAAACACAGGCCTATCTGTCCCACTGACAGGTGAGGCTGCTGTTTGAAATGGTCACCAGGGACCCTCTTGTCACCCGCCACAAGCCCCCATCTGGTGTCACCCTCATTGTATTGCAGGCCTCTCGCTGAGCCTCACTGTAGATGCTAAAGTGGCCATGGCTTCCGGGCTGTAGCTGTGGTGTTTTACATGGGCTGAGTCTGACTTGTCCTGCAGGGCCACCGACTTCTGGACCTCCGCCCTCTTACCAGCACTGCCACTGTCAGAAGCTGCCTCCCACCCCCTGGACAGCATTTCGGAACCTCACATTTCATCTCTCACTGCTTGCCAGACAAGCTTAAGGGTTTGCTGGTCTCTGAGGCCAGAGGGCTCTGGGCCTTTGTCTCAGCTGGGCAAAATCGTGTGTGCAAGGCTTCACAGCTACCTCCAAACTTGGTCCCAGAGAGGAAGTGGATCTTGATCCCTTACCCAGAATCTTCCCCTTCGACTCTGAGCCTGGGGTCTGCTGCCCCTTTGGAAACAGATTAAGTGCCCCTTTCCATGAAGCCAATCAATGAAAAGGAGTCATTCTAATTGCCTGTTCTCTCTTTTTCTTTTTGGTATTGAGTATTAAACCCAAGGCCTTCGCACTGAGCTATGACCCTTTCTTATTTTTATTCTGAGACTGGATCTTGCTAAGTTGCTGAAGCTGGCTTGAACTTGTGATCTCCCTGCCTCAGCCTCCCAGAGTGCTGTTATAACAAACAAGCATCACCACACCCTGCTCCTATAAAAGTCTATATTTACTTCATTTGGGGCTCTGTGGCTTTGTGTCTTATTTAATTAATAAATGTACTTTGTGATGGTGGGGATCGTGTGCACGCCAAGCCCTCCGCCCACTGCGCTAGAGCTCGGTCCCTACCTCCATCAGTGAAATAAACTCTGTCGCCAGCCCCCTTCCTTTCCTCCATACCTTGTCCTGCTCTATCTTCCTTAGTGACTCTGTCACATCCACAGGGTGTCCCCTCTGCCTTCCGTGGGATTAATCCCGTACCTGGAGAGCGGACCCCGGAGTGCCCAGCTCACGGCCGCTGATGAATGGGGGGGCTCCGCCCGGCCAGCTGTCGGGGACCCGGGGGCAGCGGTGCGCGGGCTGCGCTCGGCTCTGGCCGTGTTTCGCTGCAGGCAGCGGGCGAGCCCCAGAGGACCCAGCTCCAGTGCCCGCTGCCTGTGAGTCTTGGGAGTCTCTGGAAGGTCCAGGGAACAGAGGGGGCGCCATGCGGCCTCAAAGGAAGCAGCGTGCTGCTGGAACTGGGCCCCAGAGACCGCGAAGTGGGGGCGCTCAGGGCTCGGCCTGGCGGGGGTCGCTCCCCCGTGCCTGAGCTGAGATGGACCCTGAGCGAGCCACCAGGTGGGGCCAGGGCCAGGGCCAGGGCCAGCTCCGGGCTGCTGAGGCCACACTGCGCGGCGCGAGGTGCAACCGTCCGTGCACCCCGGCTCCCGCGCTGCCCTCGGCTCCTCTGAGAGGCGTCGAATGGGGACGTGGGCGGCCCGGATTTACCCACCCTTGGCACCTGAGCCCGCACAGGCAGTTCCTGTTGCCATACGTGTACTCATGAGACACAAAGTCAGGCATCCGGAGCGCAAGGTAGAAAAAGGACCAATTCAGAGGGAGCTGGCTGTTTAGGCTGGATTTGAGTTCACTATGTAGCTCAAGCTGGCCTTGAACTCATAGTGATCCTCCTGCCTCAGCCTCCCAAGTGCTGGGGTTGCAGCTGTGGCCTGGGTGGCTTCATTTCTATTTGTTTTGCTTTGAAGTTTAAATCCTTTTTGACTTTAACAGTCATCTTCAGAACTGACAGCTTTCCTCTGAGAAACCCCGGCAGGAGGTGTGCGCCCGAGGCTGCAGCGCGCGTCCTCGGCAAGGGCAGGAGGACGCGGGGACGAGCGCACCGGAAGCCAAGCCCGGGCCCGGACCCGGGCCCGGGTCGGGCGGCACCGCCCCGCCGCGGAGCTCGCAGCGCCCTCTTGTGGTGGCGTCTCCGCCGTCAGCCAGCGTCGGCCGGCCGGGAACGCTCCGCGGTCCCGCGCACCGCTGCCTGCACGTTAGGTGCGAACAGGGCCGCGGCAGGAGATCAGTGGCCACTCCGCAAGCAGGCCACGAGGACTGCCGCAGAGGGCCAGGCGAGGCTCCGCCAGCGAGGACACACACAGCAGCCGGCAGCGCAGAGCTGGCTGCGCTCTGAGGGTGCCTGGGACCTTGTGACCAGGGACACAGAAGGAGGCTTCCAGCTCTGAAGAAGAAGGGGCGCTGCATCGGCTGCTGTGCAAACACACTTGGTCCGTGTGACTCAGATCCAGAGCAGGTTAGGACCAATCACCAGCTGCTTGTCTGATAGGTCTCAAAGGGTTAAAGGGAGCTGAAAAATTCCTATTGTCTGGTGATATTGTGGACATCATATGTTCAGATACACAAATACTTGCCATTGTGTTTACAGGTGTTTGTAACATTTAGGACAGTAAGTCAGGTGTGTTAATGCCACACTTTAAGAGGCTGGGGCAGGAGAATCCAAATTTGAGCCCAGCCTGGGCAAATTGGTGACTTAGTGAGACCCTGTGTCAAAAAGGGTCTGAGGTCTGAAGGCCCTGGGTTCAATCCTCAGAGATGCCTAAGAAGGAAAAAAAAAAAAAAAGTATGGAACTACATTGTGTGGTTTTGCAGGCTGCAGCAGTAGCCCGCACTGACTGGGTTTAGGTAAGCACACTCCGTCATCTCACGCAGTGACCAAATCACCTAGCAATGTATCTCATAGGACTTCTTAGAACAACTGTGGTGATTCCTGACTACGTATGGTTAACACAATGTCACTGATGTGGCAGGTCAGTGTGACACTCCGTTGGATGTCTAGGTGATTCAGGCCCCTTCTGGACATGCTTGAGAAAGTTAGCATGGCGCTGGAGTAAACTACAAGGACTGTTCTTGCTTCTGTTATCAGAACACAACGTTTCTAATTACAGTTGGAAGAACACACTCACGAGGCACTGCTCCATCTGCGGGGACCTGCCCCTTCCTAACATGAGGCAGCAGGGACGTGTGTGCAGCCCTAAACAAAGGGCAAGGGTAGGGGAATCCTCATGGTACATGTTTGCCAGGGGGCTACAAATTCTTCTAAGTTCTTAACCACCTCCTCAGTCAGCTGAGTTTGTGTTTGAAAACTGACTCATGTCTGGGAATTGAACAAGGATCAGAACCTTTTATTGAGGCGGCAGAACTCGGGCGAATTTGTCTCCTATCCTTTTTTTGATGATCGACCTTAAGCACACAGCTCCCTGTTGGGAAGGACGACCCACCTTTGCAAGCCCAGAGGGTTCTGAGGGCTTCAGAGTCTGCAGCGCACATCTGTCTGGAGAGCAGGTCCTGTGTGCTTCAGTGCAGATCCAACTTTGTTAGGCACTTAAACCTCCTAACAGGGCTGGAGGTGGGGCCAGCAGAAGAGCACTTGCCTAACATGAGGTCTTGGGCCTGTCCCCAGCATCAAAGCAAAACAAACTCTGAACATGGGCTGGAGGTGTGGCTCAGTGGTAGAGTGTGTGCTTAGACTTCCTGAGACTTCTGACTTCAGTCAAAATAAAAACTCTTCCTGTGGAGCTCTTTGCCTGCTGTTCACACCCTAGCGGGTAAGCTCCTCCCGGAGAGCTCGCAGAGGGCTCTGCTCAGCTTCGCCTGGCCTACTCCTCAGCACCTTCAAGATAACTCGGTGGGACTGTGGACGTGGCCCTGCACCACTGTGTCCTCCTTCACTGGGATATTTTCCTTGGCTGCCACCACTGAGATCTTCAGCAACTGAGCAACCGCTTGTGCCAGAGACTGTCTGTGCCATGCTTACTGACCAGGGTGACATCCTGAGCAAGCCGGTCCCAAATCCCTCTGGTAGCCTGGGTCATTTGTGTAGGTCTGGGCCCTCTAGGTAGCAGTCACCAACATGGGATCAGACTGGCCAGTGATCCTCTAGGGGAATGTGGGGGAAAGGAGGGGGCTTGGGGAGGTCAGAAGAGTGGGAGACCCAGGGCCGGGGGAAGAAGGCTTAGCGGAGTTAATCCAGGCACAGGTGGTAAGGCTGAGGGCTTATGTCTCACCTGAGAGTCGCCCTGTCTCACAAGTGGTCTGCCTCGTGTCCCTGCTGTGCTGCCATTCACTGGGAATGCAGCAGAAAACGCTCCCCTTGCCCCAGCCAGTACACTGTGATTTCTCAGTTGCCCAGGTAATAGTTCCTGTTCCGGTTCCAGCAGCTTCTATCTCCTGGAAATGGCTGCTCACTGTGATGTACATTGTATAAACCAGTCCCCAACTGACAAGTCAGTCTGTCTCTGCTCCCTGCTTGCTTATCCCATAGCCCTAGACCACCAGAGATCAGAGCCTGATATTCCGGGAATGATCCCGATCAGCGCCCATCCACGTAAATAAATCTGCCTCCAAACCCAGGGTGTCGTTTTCGGGGTCTCTACTTGCCACTGCAGGAGCTGTCCGTGGATGCATGGGGCCGCTGGGCCACATCAGCCTCCGTTCCCTGCACAGCAGTGGATGGCTGGAGAATGGTGTCTCCTTATTTTGTTTGCGTCTTGATGGCTAATGATGTGAAACACCTTTTTAATACTTACTGGCCATTTCCCATCTCTTTTTGCTCATCACTGTGGTCTAGGTCCTGTGTTCAGAAGCAGGGAGTCTGTGGCATTGCCAGGGCGTTAATCCACCGGTCCGACCCCAGCACCAGGTGCTATTGGGAGGTAACGGAGGCTTAGGAGGTGGGGCCAGGAGTGGCTGTGAGGTGTGACCTCAGGGCTTTTCCTGGCCACTCTGTCTCCCTGCTTTCCTGTTTCCTGGTGGCCATGAGCCGAGCTGCCTTCCCTGTGCTGTCGTGCCTCGCCTCCAACAGCTAAGCGTGTAGGAACCTCGGAGTCTCTGAAGTAAACATTCCCCTCTCAAGGGTTGAGTCACAGCAATGAAAGCTTACATGCTAGTTTTCCTTATTTTTATAAACTTTGTTTTCATGTTGTACATCATGTTTGTGGTCTCTCTTCTTCCTTATCTTTTTGCAACAGGGTCTCACCATGCAGCCCAGGCTGGCCCTGAATTCAAACAGCCCTCCTGCCTCAGCCTTCCCAAGTGCTGGGATTACAGCTATGTGCAACCACGCCCAGCCGTACATTTGATTCTCAAGAACACTTTTCAGATGGTTGAGATTGTAATGAAACAGAGAACGTAATAGTGGCTTTTCAACCCTGGTTTTTCTGGGTTTGTGGTATGTCTCTATAGTTTTTCAGGTCTTTTTTTTAAAATCCATTTTAAGTAGAAAAAGCCCCCCTAAAACTAAATTTCAGAACACATTCATCAGGGGTCTTTTTTAAAAAAGTAAAACATTATTGTTGGCTTCACAAAGGTCTTTTACATTTTGTGTTAGGTATAATTCTATTGCTAGGTGTGATTGACAAACAAGGTATTATTTTGCTATTATGAAGGGGAAATTTGAGGCATGTTTTATGTCAGTTATTGGCGGACAGATGGCAGAAATGATAAAGGACACCAACTGGCAGGTAGCACCAGCCGCTTGTGAGCCACAGGGCAGTGAAGGAGCTGCGCATTGCCAGGGGCGGGTGGGCTGGGGACCCGCCCCCCTCCCCCCCCACGGAGTGATGAGGTAGGCCGGGGCAGGAGTGCTGGCCGTGACTTCCCTACACCAAGTGTGGCGGCATCAAAACACCACGTGGGACCGGGATGTGTATAGTTTTTACTTGGTTATTAGTGTGGATAGGCAGTTTATGCTTTATGCTCCAGCTACCTTAGGAAGCCTTTTCATTTACTCCAAGAGCTGGGCGACCCACTTAGCTGTGCCCCTTGGACAGTTAGGCTGGCTGAAAATGTTTTCTCTTTTTGCCAGTATTGATATTTTCTAGTGAGTCTATTAAGTCTTCATTGACTCTGATTAAAGGGCTGAAATTTCTCCTTTAACCTGTTAACATTGCCATTAGCAGATTTTTCTCATCTCTGCTCATTTTCAGTATCTTTACTAATACAATTCGACACGTTTCAGCTGCTATCTGGCCTTGCCCCTGGCAGTTGTGGGCCTGGTCCTTTTAAGGCTGACTTCTGCACAAGAGTACTGATAATGTTTGGCAGACTGATTTGGTAGTAATTGATAGCACAAGTACAGTACTTAAAGCTAAGATTATAAACTGAAATCTTGTGCTGTTACGGCTTCTATCTAGGTGTCCCCTGCCCACCCCGAGCCTCATGTGCTCATCTGTGGGGGTTGTGAGGTCGCCGGATCTAGGGTCTGAGTTTGGATTAAAGGTGTGTGGTAAGTAAATCAGTCCAGGATTGCTGTAGCTAGTCCTGCTGGTGGCTGTGGAAGGCTCACCCTGGTTTGGGTGGCACTGACCAACAGGCTTGCAGCCTGGTGGGGTAGAGGAAGAAAGGCTCCATGCTGCCGCCTCCCGCCTGCTCGGCCATGGACCGTTTCTGCTCTGTGATGCCCTCTGCCATGGTGCCCGGCTTTGGAGCCAGTTGACTACGGCCTGAAACCTCTACCAACTGTGAGCTAAATATACCTTTCCTCCTGTAACTTGTGGCTGTCAGGTATTTTGTGTCAGCAACAAGAAAAATAACTAAGACATGTGATATACAACCTTAATAACTAGTGAAAAGTTCACAATCTAACATTTTTGGAGATTTGGGAATGGAAGGTGGAAAAGAATGCAAGAGTCGTATCACTTAGTCCTATCATACTGGGAGTCGGTGGAACAGACCTGACCTACATTTGTCATTGCTACATAATCGTAAACAGGATATACTTCTTTCTTGGCTTCAAACTGAAAATCTATAAAATGGTTTATTGGGTGCTGGAAGTCAGCTTGGTGGCAGAGAGCCCACCTAGTATGCACAAGGCCCTGGATTCAATGCCCCTTCCCCAAAAAAAGTTATTTATTTTTTTTTGAGAATGAAATGTTAGGGCCGGGGATATAGCTCAGTGATAAGCATGAGGTCCTGGGCTTGATTCTTGGTACCAAAGACAAACAAACAAACAGAATGAAATGTTATAGGTGCTACAAACTGTGCCTACTACCATATCAAAAGAAATTCTTAAACGATAAGCTATTTTTAATTTAAATGCAGTTATGAAAGAAGTTACAATATAAACACATTAAAATCTCTAAAGCCATGTAAAACCCGAAGGCATTAAAATTTATTAAATGATGCAATAACAACAGAATTCTTTATTTACAATAGCATTATTTAACATCAAATAAGCAAATAGCATCAGCAAAGCAATATTAACTTGCATAAATGTATTTAAAATTTCTCTGAATATATCTACCTTTGCATAAACTGCTCACACTAGAAATACAAACATCAATGCAGGTGAACAAAGTGATGTTGAGTCAACTCTGTTTTGAAAATAAATCACAACCTGAAACACTGTAAGCTTTCTCCTGAAGAACCATAGTTAATATATTGCTTAATTTTACCCTTGTATAATCTTTTCATATACACACATCTCAGATGCAACTTTATGAGTAACTGTACAAATAAAACCCACAAATGACAAAGGAAAAAAATGACAGTTAAATGTTTGAAGAAATGTATCATCATCACTCTTCAATAACATAAAGGTTAAGTGATGATGCACTTATTCAAAAATTGTACACAATTCACTATACAAATATAATACATCGAACAGCTATGTAGGAATATACAAGACTTAAAAACAGATCTAAGGCATTATGCTAGATTTTAGCATTTTGAGGTTCTTGCACATAGCTTTTACCTGTAGTAAGAAACTTAAAAGACTTTGTTTTAGTCTATAAAGAAACACCAGGGAGAAAATTCTAATTAAAATCGAAGCCACTACAGGAATTTTCTTTTGTGCAGAGAATGCTTTGCTCTTAGGCAGCATACTACCATACAAACACTAGAAAATTTTAAATTCACACCAACAATTAATGGCTTAAGTTGCATTTCAAAATTGATTGTGTATCTTTGGGTTCTGCAAGTGGATCTGTGCCACCCAGTTCATGTGTTAAGCCCATATGAACTCCATTTTTAAACACAGATTAAAAATTGCATTATATAAATTGCAAAAACATTGCTTTCAATTATTACAGGCCATAAGAGATACACGTCTGGAGAGGGGCTTCTGAACCTTTGAGTCAAACAAATTCATTGTAGTAAAACAGTTCACTTCACTTTTAAACTTACCACATTACATGAACACTTAATGGGTTTTACAACCAAGTTAATGTATGTATACTTTTCACATTATGTTTTTCACATTTAGTAATATAAGTAAAACACTGATTATTTGTTCTATCAACAAAAACCAAGTACTTAGTCTAACGAATTTACTGTGTACAGCATGAGAAATACTGATAATGAAGGGAACTGATTTGGCTTTTGCTTCAATAGTGATCAATATGATCAGAGGATTCCTTCACTTATTTTCTTCTTCTAATTAGATGTAAAACAAAACCCACTACCTGATCTGAACCATAAGAGAATCTGTAATCTCCTTCCTTCAAAACAGTAGATGGTAAATTATTCTAAACTGCCAGGCTCACAGCTCTGCAGCTGTGTCTGACTGGGGACTGATGTTAAACACGGTGGCTGGCTGGATGGATGGGAAAGAGCACAGGCATCTCCTGGACACTGTTACACTGAAGAGAGACTGAGATCTGGTGAAAACTCCATCTTCCCTTCGGTGCTGTGTGAACTTAAAAGTCAGTCTAACTCACGGATTTCTAGAAGCTAACTTAAAACTGCACAGCACAGAGCCTCTCGGCCCAGCTCTTCATGTCACCACAGCCCCGGGCCACCCCCGGGCGGGAGAGCAGCAGCCCTCTCCAGGGCACGGTCAACGGGTGGCCACCGAGGACTGCGGTTCCGTCTCCCTGGATTGAGATCCCTTTCAAAGTGGAAAAAAGGATCAA
The DNA here is from genome assembly GCA_004027455.1 of Hydrochoerus hydrochaeris. NCBI lineage: Eukaryota > Metazoa > Chordata > Mammalia > Rodentia > Hydrochaeridae > Hydrochoerus > Hydrochoerus hydrochaeris. The sequence continues at coordinate 83,829 of PVLA01000784.1, forward strand.
AATGCCAATTTCCAGAAAGTCTCTTTAGTATGGAGCAACACTTTCAGACCATCTACTTACAATTTATCTTTGGGCTATATCTCTTCTTACATTTCCATACTCAGTACATATATAGAGAGATATATAAATATAAATAGGGGTGGTTTGTACATTTTCACCCTGCCACAAATAAGCAATCAAATTTCAAGGAAAAACTTCTTTGTTCCTAAAAAGCCTGGCTAATGAGATATTATAAAATGTTTTGCTTTTTAGACATCAAAAAGATATTCTGAAATTTAGGTAATAAAGTATGTGTACTGGGGATGGGGGGAGAAATAGCTCAAAAAAGGTAATCAGGTTCTTGGTATTGCAGTTGTCAGAAACTGATACCAATTAATAAAAGAATATTCCCCCACCGGAGTGGGCAAGAAAATCAACCCTAAATGGTGGCCTGCTTAGTAACACGTAGTCTAAGGTTCATTAAGAAAGAATATAAACATATAAAAATCAAGAATTGGTTCCTACAGCGGCTGCATATCATATAGATTAGATAAATGATTTATGAGCAGAATCACGAGGTTTAGAAAATAAAAAGTCTTACCTCTACAAATTAGGACTAATCAAGGCATTGATATCCTTTACAAAACACCTTTAGGAGACATTGCTATGAAGATATCTAATTTAATACTGAAGTACCTCATTTTTCAGTCAATTCCACAATATGTATACCTCACAAAAATTATACAATTAAAACACTTAAGTTCTCAACTTAAATTATTGCTTGTTTACATATAAATTGAATTTTATGTACCTTACAAAACTTCGGCTTAGTCAGCACTGCTAAAAAACAAAATAAAAAACACATGGCAGAGGTTAAATCTGTCGTGATATCTGCTGTCAATTTCAACACACTAGTATTTTTTCTCCCGTTTTGGAGGCCAGAGTTGCTGGGGAGCAGGGTGACATGCTACCGAAGCAGACGGCCCCAGCCCGACTGGGACCAAGTCCTAACTCTGCTCCTCTCCTTGCCAGTAAATGTATTTTTCTGAAATCCAATATTTAGCAATTGGTAAATGGCTGGCGAAACATTTCAGGAAATTAGGGGGACAGGGAAAGCAAAGGGGAGAAGGCAAGAGTGGTCAGGGCTGAGGAAGAAGGAGAGATGCCAATTCAAGCTGTCTGACTAATCTAAAGGGAACCGAATTTAGAAACTGAAAACATTTCTTCTTGATTCACAATTTAGGTGAACTAATGTAATTTTAACAGAGAGAAAAAATTGAGCGAACACTTGATCATATTAACAGCCTTCTCACAGCCTCCTTTTTGTCTGTGCAGGACTTGGAAACTCTTCCCAGCGAGGTCTTGAGAGCTTTCTGCAGATAGGACTGTGACTCCGTGGGCCGTGCCTCACGGGCGTCCACGGGTCCGCCCTGTTTCCTCTCAAATGCAGCTTTTCGCTTACCACATCTTTAGATTTTTAAAAATTCTTTTCTTTTCCCCCAGATGAACTCTTAAACTTTTGCATTTGACCGATTAGCCAGGGAAAACAAAGCAAGAAACCAGTGTGTGGAACCAAACAAACAGAACAAGAGCATGGTTCTCTTCAGATACATACATGGAAATACATTCACTCTGACACGGGTATGAAATTTGCCTGTCAACATTTACTTTGCAGGAGAGATCTAAGTTGCACTAAGGTGAATGCAGTGAACAGACTGAGCAACCGCCTGGAGCGAGCTTCGGACCAGCAAGAGAAGAGGTGGCTCCAGGGGCGGCGGAGTGCACTCCCTCGGGGAGCAGGGCCCGTCCCGTCTGCTCGGTGGCTCTGAGAGAACTGCGGCAGATCGGAGTCAACACGGGGATGCAGCTCTCCAGACTGGTAGGTGTTCTGAGCTCGGGTGCCTGGTCAGCTGAAGGAAGCAGCGGCCAGCCACCTGCAGGGTCAGCAGTACTTCTGCAGGGAAACACAGCAAGTCAGCCTCGCTTGAGCCTCTGAGCAGAGAGTGTGACAGAAAGCTGCACCGCCCCGCGCGCAGTCAGCGCCGTCAGCCTGCGTCTTGGTGAGAGCAGGGACTCTGCTTGGTGTGAGCGGGCTGCAGCCGTTCCTACCGTTTCACTGGTGCTTCCGAGGGGCAGGGATGTGCCGACAGCCCCTGCCGCTTCCGGGGGGACACAATGGGCAAAGGGGTGTTAGCTGCTCCCAAGCGTCCTCTGCTCTTACCGGTTACAGCCTCGTTTCCTGCCTCCTACAAAACGCCCTTTCTGCCAAGTGTGGAGACACGTGCCCGTAGGGTAACACTTGGGAGGCTGAGGCCAGCCTGGGCCACGCAGTGAGTACAAGACCAGCCTGGACTACAAAGTGAGAGCAGTCCCCAAAATGAACAAACAACCCCTCTCCCCAAACAAAACCAAAACCAACAAAACCCACCCAAACTCCCCTTTTTTTGAGCTAGAGACAAACCTAAACATGTGAAGACCCTAAGTGAATCTCCTGCCTTAGCCTCCCAAGTAGTTGGAACTGTAGGTACCAATTTGCCTGGCTTACAGTGTCTCTCTCTGAAAATTTTTTCTTTAAAATTAAAAGAAAAAAAGTCCCTCCTGATTCTTTGTGACATACTGCCAAGGCCTTTTAAAAAAAGTTTTATCGGTACATGTCTGCAACCCACAATGATCGCATTCCCTGGGGGAATCGGTGTGTGTACAGAACGCGCCCTAGTTCTGTTTTTTTTAACCCTCCCTCTTTCCCTATCTCTTGGTCTCCCTTTTCTCTTCCGAAAGTTCTGTCTCCCCCTTTCCTGTTATCTGTCTTTTATATTGCTCTTTATTTCTATTTTGGGTTTCTCATATAAGAGAAACCATGCTCTATTTAAGCTTGTGTGATTTATTTCACTTTAACATTATGGTCTCATGGTGCATACACTTTCCTACAAAATGACTCCAGTGTACCCTTTATCACACAGTGGTACTCCATTGTATGCAAATATCACATGTCCTTTATTCGGTCACCTGCTCATGGATATATAGGTTCTGTCTGGCATTTAGCGATTTGTGGGTTGTGCTATTAGAAACATGAGTATGCACGTGTTGCTATAATATGATGCCTTTAGCTCTTTCAAGAAGGTCCATACGAGGGAAATATCTGAGTTGAATGAACTTCTATTTTGTTTTGAGCACTCTCCACACTGACTTCCACAGGGTGGAGTACTTTACACTCCGTCGCCATGTAGAAGACCCCTCTCCCGCAGCCTTGCCGGCTCTGGTGTTACTGGATCTCTCGGGGTAGCCATTCTTGCTAAGACAGACTTTCAGTGTTGCTTCAGTTACACTTCTCTCGTGGCCGAGACCCCAGCGAGGTCCCATGGAGGACGTGTTCTCCCCTGCTTTTGCAGACAAGTCTACCTGGCTTTTGGTTCTGCGCGCTCCTGCCAGGCTCTGTCACCACACAATGTACACACCGGCAGACAACACCCAGGCTGCAGTGAGCGGGACTCAGGTGAAGCGGTCCCTCGGCGGTGCAGAACCTCAGTGCTTTTCTCAGCTACTGACCACACTCGGCCCCCCATAAATTTTCATTCATTTGGCAAATGCTGAGTATCTGCCATGTGTTAGGCCCTGGGGGTAATCATAAGCTATTCCTGGTCACTGACACCACAGGACTGCTGAGTAGGCAGCAGGTAAGTGTGTGTGATGTGAGATGTGAGATCTAAAGAGGAACAGCAGGTCCTCGGGAACTGGGGACAGAGGGCTTTGCATGCTGAGTAGAGCTCATCAAGGCCACAGGGAAGTCAGAGTGGAAGCCAGGCCCAGAAAATCTTATCTATCTTAGTGCCCCAAAAGAGAGTTCTGGGGAAACTATCACCAGATCTTAAATTCTAGTGGCCAAAGAGAATTATATTAACCCCTGGCTAGATTCACAATTCTAAGTTTAAAACATTTGCTCAGAATATGAGTTATTATATTTCTTTTTAGAGAAGAGCATTAAATGTACTTTATAATATAATAGAAATATATTTATTTCTAGCTGTGTCACATGCTTTTCTTCTTCTTCTTCTTCTTTTTTTTTTTTTTTGCTATGTAGTGTAGGCTGGCTTTGAACTTGCTTATGTAGCCCAGACTGGGCTCCAACTTGTGGGGCTCCTTCTGCCTCAGCCTACCAAGTGCTGGGATTATAGGCATGTGCCACCAGGCCCAGATGCCACAAAATTTCATATGAAAATAGTCCATGGCTGATTAAACTTTTTTTTAGCTTTTCAACATTTTAGTTCAGAAAAAGAATTCTAGTGAGCTACATATATACCCTCTGTTTACAAGGTTTAAAAACTTCAAGGCAAGCCAAGTGTGATGGTGTATGCCTATAACCCCAGCACTCAGAGGCTGAGGCAGGAAGATCACTCTGAGTTCAAGGTCAGACTGCTACATAGTGAGACCCTAGCTCAAAAAAAAAAAAAAAAAAAAAAGAAAGACACTGCATTTTCACTTTCAGTCATACAGTACTTGTGACTACCCATCTCTCTTTCCTTTAGGGTCTAAGTAAAAAGACAGGCGGGAATGGCACCAAAGGCAGTAACTTACCCCGTTCTGGCCTTCTCCAATGCTACCTGCATGAGGCCTTCCTGCTGGGAAGCAGGTAATGGGGCGCAGGGGTTAAGGAGGGCATGTCTGCTTGGGTTCACTTCCTGGTATTGCCAGATCTCAGGCAGGTCCTAAAGCCTTCAAAAGTGTGGTTCTGCCAGAGGGTGTGGTGTGGTCTGAATGACTTCATACGTGCTGGCTTATTTTCAGTCTTTTTAAAGGTAGAATAAGGGACCCTCCACATGTTCTGCTTTAGAATAAGCAAGTCTGTTCTTAGAGATAATAACCTGCCAGCAGAAAAAAAGGCACCCAGGTGAGGCACTTCCTGGGGAGAGAGGCTGGGCCTGGCACCTGTGTGCTTCAGAGGCCTTAGGTGCCGGGCCCAGGCTAGCACGGCCCAGCCCAGCTGAGGGGGACGGGATGGTGCTCTGACTTCAGGGATGGGCTTGGCGGGGTGCACCCGGGCTGGGGGCAGGAGGCAGCAGGAAGCTTGGTCTCCCAAATGGATTTTTTGACAGAGGTATATGCGTGGAGACTGAGCTTCCTGTGTTTTTGGGTTACAATGGGATGGCTTCTGTGAATTTGTCACTAATGTCACTGTTCCTTTAGGAAGTGCCCCCCAGGTTTCAGACCTCTACTTCTATTTATCGCAGCCAGCACTGAGTTCTTTGGTCACTCTTCCTGTACAGGCTCCATGGAGGGGAGAATAGGACTGGAATCAAAGGCATATTTCAAGACTACGCACATCTTAATACGGGATCTATTCCTGTTTCTGTTTGACTTACTTTGTCAATTTTTTTTTGGTGTTGGGGATCAAACTCAGGACCTCATGCTTGCTAGGTAGGTGCTTATGCTGCTGAGCTAAATCCCCTACTTTGTCAATACTGACTGACTGATTGTTTTTTTGAGACACAGTCTTGCTATGCAGTTCAGGCTGGCCTTGAGCTCATTTTGTAGCCCAGGCTGGTCTCAAATTTGTAACGATCCTCCTGCCTCAGCCTCCCAAGTGCTGGGATTACAGTCATGTGCTATCATAGTTGGCTTACTTTGTCAATATTTAAATAGGTTTAAACCATATAAGTCAATTTGTGTGTGAGTGTCACCTGGGTATGCACAGGTAATAATCTCCAAGATTCCCACCCACAGCTGACAACTCTACTGTCCACAGCTCTGGTTTTTAAAAACCTGAAGTTACTATGAAGTTAACAACGTTGTTAAAACATGGATTAAATTCACACTATTTCTAAACTTGAATGCTTGTTTACTGGGTATTGGAGAATGAACCCATGGCTTTCACACTGAGTTATGCCCCTACTCCTTTTTAAATTTTGAGACAGGGTCTCACAAATTGCTGAGCTGCCTAGGCTAGGCTTGAACTTGTGATCTTTCTGTCTTGGCCTTCCAGAGTGCTGGGATTACAGGAGTGTGGCGCCACTCCTGGCTCTGAATGCCAAGATTGACAAGACCATCCAAGATCCACTTTTTCAAGGAAATTCAACACTGGCCCATTTTGCCCAATGGGACAGAATTTTAAGAAAGCACTCTTGCTCCTGAGGGTTCCGTCCCTTCTCCTAAGAGGCTGCGCAGGGCCCCTGCCCATACATTAGGGGCTCAGGGTCCTGCTGTGAGGCAGCTGCAGCCTCCCGGCCGCACTGCAGGTGTGCTGCGAGTACTCCTAGGTCCCAGGCTCTGAGATCTGGACGAGCATGGTGCGTCTCTCATCAGAACAAGTGTTTAAAGTGTAACAGGCACATAATACGTAAGACTGGTGCCTAAACACAATGAAATAGAGAAACAGGCCTAAGGGAAATAGTAATTCTTCTCATCAGCTTAATCTAATATTGTAATTCAGAAAAGCAACAATAAATCAAAGTTTGCTTTAATATAATTCTGTGCTATTTTAGTTTTTGCACTGGTCTAACATCAATCATATCAGTGCAAATATAGGGTTCTTGATTCATTTGGCAGCATCAGGTCAATTAAAACTGGCAGGTCACACAGAACTCGGGAGAGCCTTTGCAGCTATCTGAGCTGCGCCCGGTAGAAAACGCTGCTGGGGCCCGCGCGCATGTGTTTGCACCCCCTGTGGCACACCGCTTACCCGTGACGCGTCTCCCTCCTGCTTGATCATGTCCATCCCAGGAAGCTGGTTTGGAAACAGGCTGCCTCCCCTCAGAGCAGGGTCATTTACCTGAGGGCAACAAGACAGGGGATGGGACACCCGCGGTACACTGGAAGACACCAACATGCACTGCTTTAGGAGGTCACAGGCTCCGAAGGCCGCAGAGAAGCGGCTCATCCCCGCTGCTCTCTGCAGCGCGAGATGTGCGGAGACACGGCAAGACGCTGCCGCTGGCTCTTCAGAGAAAACTGTTTCATTCTGTACAGAAATCAGAGTCGGCAGACGGTACTGGAAGCATTTTCATGCCTGTTCATTTTTTTGGCTGGTTTAAATTAGACCAGTGACTCACATTTGAAACTGTGCAGTCACTTGAGAGGCTTGTGATATCTTTGCTATTTAAGCACATTATTAATTAACAAGAAAAAGTGTGAATGCCCCAAAATGATGCTGCATTCTGTGAATGTACTCTGACCAAGCAAATTATGTGTTAACATTTATGTATTTCATTTACAAATTACAAAGTAAATGCATATATACTAATGGAGAATGATTTTTATCAGATGACACACTACGGTGGTTTTTTTGTGCTTCCAGATTGATAATCCAGGGGTGAGGGGTGCGGCTCAGTGTGAAAGCCCCAAGTTCAATCCCTAGCACCACCACCCTCTCCAGGAAAGGAAAAGCAGATATCACTTTGCTTCGGGGTGGGCTGGACTAGGACTGCGCCAGGAGTGCGGCCCAGCAAGCCGCAGCCCGTGCTGCTCCTGAGAAGGCAGTCGGAAGTCACTAGTGGTCAGTCCTTGCAGGAAATCAGTATCAAATCTATTTTTTCCTCACTGAAAATTCTGTGTTTAAGTTATGCCTATCTGATTTACTCAAGTACGTGTCTGGCTACTGTCAGCTCAACAGCAGACACGCAAGTCCCCACTATGAGCATTCAACCTTCTCACGTGGTCAAGGCCTTCAGATGTGCCTTTTCTCATGTGCCAACTTGCATATTTGTTAATCATTTGACAGACTAAAACCCTGAGGCTTTGGAACATTCTGCAAATTCTCACAAAAATTGTGGTTTATTACCACTGGAATTAAAATCAGTGCCCGGCTGAGGCTGTTTACCGATTTCGAGGCTTTAGTCTCCTTGCCACCTAGGAGAGCTGGTGTATGCTGAGGAGAGCAGTGACCAAAAGAAAATCATGGCACCAGTAGTATTTCAATATGTCAAGAAACAGTGCATCACCTGTGTTAATCTATTTCTAGCCCTTTTTTTTGTTTTTGTTTTTTGACAAGGTCTCACTATGCAGTTCAAGCCAGCCTCAAATTTACAGCAATCCTCTTGCCTCAGCCTCCTGAGTGCTGGGATCGTAAGTGTGCACCACCATGCCTGGCTTCATCTGGTTTTACCTTTGTAAAAAAGCCAGTGCTTAAACTAAAAACTCAAAGTTATGCAAACCATATACTGATCATGCCATTTTTAGAAATTCATTTTATCGATTTTTTGACAGAGTCTCACTGTGACATTCAGGCAAGCCTTGAACTCACGGGGATCTTCCTGCCTCAGCATCCTGGATGCTGGTTTTACAGCTATGCACCACCATACCTAGCCTAGAGATTCTTTTTTTTTTTTTTTTGATACCAGGAATTGAACTCAGAACCTTGTGCTTGCCAGATAGGTGCTTACACCATGAGCTATATCCCTGACCCAAGATTCATTTTAGATATTGCTAAACTCCCCACATAGCAGGAAAATGTATCTGATATGAAAGTTAAATACTCTGAGAAATCCTTCAGCAGTTAGGAATCCATTCCTCTCTATGTCATCATTAACAAGTTTTAAAATCTCACTAACAGGTGAAAATAAGGTGAAAACAACACTCTTTAAAACACTGTGGGAGTTGGGGGCAGATGCAAAGTTGAGGTTCATGAAAAGATGTGGTTAGTATAGAAACAGACAATAGGGCTGGGGATTTAGCTCAGCGGCACAAGTGCCTGTCTGGCAAGCACGAGGTCGAGTTTAATCCCCGGTAATAAAAAAAAGGAAGAAGCAGACAATAAAGCAGCACCTGCCTGGCATGTGTGAGGTTCTGAGTTCGATTTCCCAGTACCATACCCCTCCCACAAAGAAATAGACAAGATACCTGTCAACTTCTCTCGCTCACCTGCTCTGGACCCATGGAGGACAACCCTGATGTAGGCACGGAGGTCACGGAGGTCATGCTGATCTGTCCAGTCATCTGGTTCATGTTGCTCATGCCACCCGTGTTGGTCGCCATGGATACACTGATGTTCATATTGTTATTGTACATGCTGGTGTTAGCTTGTTGCCCGAAGTGTGGTGGGGACTGCTGTGAAAACATGCTGGAACAGAGGAAAAAGAGGAAATGAAATGCTAGAAGCTGACAGCAAACGGGCAGGCAGTTCTGAGCACTTGATTCTCAGGCATCTACTGCAGAGTGAGGAACTGTACACTGCGGGGACCCAGGTGGAGCGGCCGGAAGGTGGTGGGGCTGTGAGGCGTCGAGGAGGGAAAGTGTGCCACAAAGCTGCAGGGTAAGGGAGCCGGCTGCCTCTCCTAAGTTACTGTGGGGTCGAAGTCCAGTCCCCACTGGCCCAGTGGCATGGGAGCAGCTCTGTGTTTGCTTCCCTCACAGGCAGGGATAAGGACTGCTCCTGTGTCACTGCCTTCCACAAGTTTCTAGGACAAATTAGTGCTTAGAGGGGTTCCTTTCACTCCAGAAAAAGAGGAGTATTGCTAAGTTTTTGTGAATTTCTGGTGACTTCTGCCCCAGGGTGAGTAAGCTGGCTTATTTAGCAGCTCATTTTGATACTGGATGCTTAAACAAATACATTTTTAAAAATACACAAAAGAAATAGGTAGCTTCTTTGGTGATCATTTATATAAAAAGTCAGAGGCTTGGGGTTACCTGTTTCCACCCATGTTCCCCTGGGCCCATCCGTTCATGTCTGAGGGGGCCTGATAGGCAGGGTTGGCCTGAGACTGCTGCATCATGGGGCTCTGCGTGTGTGCCATTCGGGGTGACATGAGAGGACTCTGGGGAGTCGTAGCCCCAGTAAAGCCTGGATCAGGTTGCTGATTTATTCCTAAAGAAACAAAATGGACACAAAGAAACTGTTAAGTTTTATCATTATCACAGCCACACTAAAGAAAAAGAACATTCTAAATTAAGTACACATAGAAAATTAGTTTCAAATATACAACCCATGTGTTGATTAATTACATATACTCTAAAGATTCTAAGCCAGGCATGGTGGCACATGCCTGTAATCCTAGCACTTGGGAGGCTGAGGCAGGAGGATCGTTACAAGTTTGAGACCAGCCTGGGCCACAAGGTGAGTTCAAGGCTAGCCTGAACTACACAGTGAGACCCTGTTTCAAAAAGATCATGAGGAAAAAAAAAAAAAAAGATTCCAAGCTAAGATAAAATGTATTAAAAAAGCTGGACATAGTGGTGCTAGGCTATAATCCCAACATTCTGGGAGGCTGAGGCAGGAGGATTACAAATTCAAGCCTAGTCTGGGCAATTCAGCAAGAACCTGTCTCAAAATGGCCAGATGTGATGATGCAATCCCAGCACTTGAAAGGCTGAGGCAGGAGGATTGCTGTGAGTTCAAGGCCAGCCTGGGTTACACAATGAGTTCTAGGCCAGCCCGCACTAATGAGACCCTGTCTAAAAATTTAAAAAGAAAGGGGCAAGGTTGTGCTTGGGATGTGACTCAGTGCATAGGCTTTGGGTTCAATCCCCAGTACAAAAAAAAAAAAAAAAAAGAAGGGGCAGGGCTATAGCTCCGTGCACAGAGGCTGCCTGGCAAGCACAAGTCCTGACTGCCAGGACTGCCCCACCCCTAAAACAAAGACAAGCATGAGAAACATCACCCGTCCACTCCTGATTCTCTGTACTGGTTAGAAGGGGTCTAAGAACCACATGCACCATCGTGGCCAGAGTTAGAGAGAATACTGTTGCCTATAATCCCCTCCAAAGAATTAGTCAACTATATACCCTTGTTTAAACTGGATTCAAGTTCAACTATATATCAAAAGTCAACACACAATTTTTTTTTTTCGAGATAGGGTCTCACTATGTAGTCCAGGTTGACCTTTTCGGCCAGGCTGGCCTTAAACTCATGGCAATATTCCTGCCTCAGCCTCCAAGGTACTGGGATTATAGGTGTATGCTACCAGGCCTGGCTGTTAGTAAATTTTTCTTTAAGTCACTCCATGGTGAGTTTTTGGATTGAACCCAGGGCCTCTGCCAGTATTTTTTTAAACATGTTTTGTTTTGAAGCACTACTGCTTGGACCAGGGCCTCACACATGCTAGGAAAGTGCTCTATCACTGAGCTAAATCCTCAACGTTTTTACTTTTTAAAATTTTACTGTAAAATAAATAAAACTTTACTGTAAGATAGAATCTTCCCTCAGAGTTGCCTAGGCTTGCCCTGAATTTAGAATTCTCCTGCTTCATCTTCTTCCACAGCTGGTATTACAAGTGTGCATCACTACATCTGGCTGGAATGGATGCATTTAAAAAAATGCATCCATTTTTCACATTTGTCTTGTTTTTCTTTACAAACAGCTCTATTGGTACTTTAGTGCTATCCAAGATTAGTAAGAATAAGGAAAAAATTCAATATATACTTCTTGTTCAGTTTCAAGACAAATGGCATTTATGCTACAAGGAAAGAAGTAACTTTTTAGTATACTTTTCTAAATTATCAAAAAAGAAATAGACGGAGCTAGTAAAGAAAGAAGGCAACTTCTTAGAATGTTTTTGGGTAGCATTACATACATTTTTGCCTAATGCTTGTCAAACATGCGTATTTAGTCAATACTTAAATTAGCTACAAGAGAAAAGTTTAAGATCATTCAGAAAAAAGCTGCACATATTTTTGTTTCTTTAAAGAAATTTGTTCAACATAAAGACTAAATAGTTGTTTATAGATAACTGAGACAAGGGTAAAAGCATGCCCATTTATGAATATGTCAATAGTTAATGAAACATGAAATGCACACAAATATTAATGTTTATGATATGCATTTAGTACCTCATCTCTTAAGACTGACATTAAACAAAAAATCAGTATAAAGAAAACTAAGAGGGCACCCTTGTGGTTTCTATGTAGCACTTCCCGACAATTATCTATTCATGAACTATTTCACATAATCTTTTCTTTTTTTGAGACAGTGTGGTGCTGTGTAATTCAGACTGTCCTTGAGTTCACATGTAGCCCAAGCTGTCCTCAGGCTTACAGAAATCCTCTGGCCTCAGCCTTCTGAAGACAGAGATTTAGGTGTGTGCTACCATGCCTGGCTCGTATTATCTTTAAAATCTTTATTTTTCTAAAGGTAATATCTAAAATTTATGTCTTTTGATATTTTTTGCTTATTGATTTGTTAAGAGCAGACTCAGAGGTGTTCGAATATAAATATACATGCACCTGTGTTCACAGACACTGACAAGAACAGTATTTCCAGGCACACTCCACACACACGCTTACTTTGGTTCTTTAAAGCAAGACCTGCACTTAGAGAACGGGGCTACCTGAGCTGACAGCGTGGAGGGAACTGGGCCCAACTGTCCTCCCAGGTCTCCTACCATTCCCTGGTTAGCCAGACTCATCTGGGAGCCATGCAGAGAGCTGGGAGGAGGAAGCTGTGACCCAGGACTGGGGGACAAGGGAGAAAGCACTGGTGGAAGGTGGTAGAGATGTAAGTCCAGTACCGTAGTTTGGAGGAAATGGGAACTGCTGGGCATTTGCTTGGGGAATCCGGGGATTGCTCATGGTTGCTGGTATGCCACTGGGAGCCACCATGCTCGGGGTCATGTTCAAGCCTTGTCCTCTCATCATCAAAGTCCGCTGCTGGACTTGCTGTTGCTGATGCATCTGTCTCTGTCGAAGATGCTGGTTCAGGATTTCCCTCTGTCTCTGGGCCAGCATTTGAGCATTAATAGGTGCCTGAAATCGAGGGGAATGAACGGAGGAAAACATTGGAGTAGTCACAGGTTAGACAGGGTAATGAATGGCACTAACCAGGTAGCTGTTTGGAAAATGAAGCTACACAGAAGGAATTACTCAAACAAGTGGTGATTGAGCACGCGAGTTTCTGAGTTCTACAGATATGGTAACTAAAAGTCTGCTAAGACTTAGCAGGGTTAAGTTCAATGTTAATGTGACTCATTTTGTGAGGACACAGTTAACTAAAAGACTGCAAAAGAACAGTCCTTTGTCTAAGACTCTCATATAAATTCTGATGATGGCAGCTTAGACCCTCTTTCAAGGACATTTGAATCTAAAGAGAACAAAATCACTATATGACCTGGAGCACTTCAGAAGCAGCTGAGCAAAGAGGAAAGAAGGTGGAGTGGGTGGAAGGGCGAGTGAAATAGGGAGGCCAGGGCAGAGACAGGTGAGGAGGGAGCAGAGAAAGATGGGTAAGGAACGGCTGCTGGTAAGAAGTGTGAGGCCGTTTATGGGTCCTCAGAAGACACAGTCAGTCCTGCTTCTCTGTCACTTCCACATGGGTGGTCACCTACATGCTAGAATTGATTTATACCTCTCAGATCAATGCTCATTGTGCTCTCACGCTCACTCTCGGACCAGAAGCACAGAGGAGAAACACTGCAGACACCCACCACGCAAACTTCCAGCGGATGCTGGGCCAGCAATGGTCTGCCTCCTCTTTTCAGTTTTCTTATATTGTAAATGAGAGTCCTCTGTGGTCTCACTGGTTCCATGTCTTCACGTCATTGTTGTTGGTGATTTCACTGTCTAAAGGGGGCCCAAATGTACTGCTGTCTAGCATTCCTGTGCTTATAGAGGGAATGTGAGTGTTGGCAAAGCTTCCTTTAGGCCTGAGCTGTTTCCTGGCTGCTGAGTTTGGTATAAATGAGTCGACAATACACATCATGTCTTTGAAAAGAAACTTACATGAAACAGTGAGTAGGCTGATGATGTTCTGATCAGAGGGCTGCAGAAATCTAAGCCTGTATTTCTCCTAGAAAGAGTTCAATATTCTCTAGTTCAGTGTTCGCAGCAAGTTTGCAGCAAGAATTAACTGCACCTGGCAGTAAGATGCGTTTTTAGAGGGGAACTAAGAAAGTAAGAGACCAGAGATGAAGACAGCGGGGGCTGTGGGCCAGTGGGTTGATCTGGAACTGGTGGCCCCTAAGTTATTTCACTCAAGTCAGTGGTGGTAAACCTAAGACACACACATTATTTTTCTTTCAAGACAAAAAATGGTCACGTATGAGTCATTTTTCCTGATCTAAACCTTCAATATTCGGGTTTAATTGGAGTTTTGGCACTTTGTGCCAACTAAGAGAGTCTTGGGTTGCAGTCTGGGCACTCGTCTCTAAAAGGTTCGCCATCACTGACTTGGATTATCTGGAGGAAGAAGTGACAAGAGAAGGTAATGGATATGCTAAGAGCTGAGAGCTGGTCTGCTCCCTTACCTGTGTTGGTACTCCTGGTCTCAGAGTCAAGTTCACATTTGAAACACTGCTGATTTGATTCATAAGAGGCTGGCGATTCTAAACACATACACAAAGGAGTCAACACATTGTGAAACAACATAGTTTATTTCAACTTACCCCCCCTCCCCAGGGTGTGCATGCTGTTAGACAGCTGTGTGGTGGTCCGGTCTCACTGTCCTTCCAGGACGTGCCCACCCTCCAGCCTGGACTCTCTAGGCCCTGCTAGGTAACTTACCTGCTGTGCTTGGAGGCGATGCTGAAGCTGAAGTCTCAGTTGGTTTGGCTGGTTTTGTACCAGGCCTGTGGGCCTGAGGCCTGGTCTGGGCTGCATGCGGAGTGTGGCGTAACTTGGCCGCTGTCCCATGGTGTGAAAGTTTGGATCTTGCATGGGTGTATAGCTACCCTGGGCTATCTGTGCCTGAGATGCGTACTGCTGTGGGAAAACAGGGGCCTTCTGCTCCAGCATGATGTTGGAATCCTGGCTTGAGAATTGTTCTGGATCTACTGCTTGGCTCTGAAAAGAAGGCCCCAAAATACCAAGCAAATCAATCACTAATGGCAGCAGAAGACCTATATGGCTGTTTTCTCTCACTCATACACTTGAAATTTTTTGTGCACTTACTGCATGGAGGTATTTAGCTGGAGTCTACTTTTTTTTTTCCCCCTAGAAAATGCTTCTTTGCTCAACAGATCCAGTTACACAAATAAAGAAACAGTGCTCAGGCCTGACTCCCAGCACCACCTCTTCCAAGAGACGGGGAGAAATGGGCCGTGACCATAGGAATGCATCCTGTGCACATGAGCCAGGCAGAGCCCAGGTAGACTTTGGGCACAAACATTCTCTTCGAGCATTCTGTCTTCTGACTGGTCATTTGTGCCTATATGAATCATTTTAATTAGACAAGTCTCTGGTAACAGGCTGCAGTGAGCAGTATCCTGACACTGACTACCACCATCTCCATTTTGCAGATAACAAACAGACTCCGACACATGAAACAAGTTGCCAAGAGCCACTCTGGCCAGCATGGGGTGGTTTTCAGTCCAGCCTGTGACTTGGCAAGCTGTCCATCAACACGACATGCTATTATCCACTTGGCTCCTTCCTCTCTGCGGCTGCCAGGAGTCCCCGCGTGCTCCACATTTCGTCGCCATCCCCTTACTGCCCGTGAGACACATTTCATCTGTGTCACATCTTGACTTCTTCTATCTATCTGGCCCACAGTGTAGAAAGTGTGAACTTCCCAGAGGGATAGCCTCACACTCAGGTGGCCCTGCATGTCCACGTGCAGAGAGGAAAAGTGTCTTTTTTCCCCCTCCTGTTTCTAGGAGTGATTACAAATCTGAGGATATTAGGAAAGAAAAGCTCCAACAGCAGTTAAGACCTCTCAAGCTTTTTTCTAACCTAATAGTGTTCTGGTGTTTCCTCAAAACTGTCTCAACAGTACTTCCAGAGTACATTGTACTCTACACCTCCCCTGACTACAGTAGCCAAATTCCTATAATTAAGTTTAATACAGTATTACAATGATGATGGATCTGATGAGACAAAGTAGAAAAAAATTCAAATAAATGAGAAAAAAGAGACTAAAAATATTATTTATGACAGGACACTAGTTTTGATTAAAAAAAGGCTACAAGCCCCTCAGCAACTCCAAAAACACTTTGAAATGTCACCAGACAACCTCAAGAATAAGCACTTTCTGCTAAATTCCAGCAGATACTAAGGGCAAAGTCAACCAGTCACACAGGAATTTCATCTTTATTTTGTGGAACTAGAGATGGAACGCAGGGGGTCCCTACCACTGAGCTATCTCCCAGTCCTTTTTATTTTTTGAGACAGGGTCTAGCTAAGATTCCCAGGCCTAGCCCCTTGCTGAACGCCTCCCCAGGAGCTGGGACTATAGGCGTGAGCCACCACGCCCAGCTTACACAGGAAGTGTTTAACCTCTATTTCCCCTTCCAGATTTATTTCGGGTTATACCATGTAACTTTCAGTCGTTTCTTTCCATTCTGCTGTTTTTAATATGAATCACCAAGTCTGAACACTCCCACTTATGTGTGCCATGCGTGGAATTATGACGAGACTATTTTTAATACCTCAGAGAAGTCTCCAGTGCCTCTGCGTCACCTTTCTCAGACTTTGTTAAATGCCAAAGGTCCAAGAAGTAGACCAGACTCTGGAAGGTACTTTTAGGAAGAAATGAAGATGATTCATGCTGGGTAAAATGGAAAAGAGTAACAAGAGTGCCACAGGCCTCTCTAGGCCTCTCTTCCCACGGTAAACCAGGAAGCTCTCCTGCCCGAGAAGGTGGTGTGCAGCCAGATTTAAGCGCCGAGCTACTATGGATTTTAGGAGACCAGTTCGGTAATTATGATACTGCTGCCAAGTACTCTCAAAGCAGAAAATTACTTTTTAAAAAGTAACCAACTAATTACTAGGAGGAAGAAAGCTAAATAAGCTAAGATTGATTAATATTTTTATATTCCAAAATTATAGCCAAAATTCTTTTTTTTGGTTCCAAGGATCGAATTCATGACCTTGTGCTTGCCAGGCAGGCGCTTTAGCCACTGAGCTAAATCCCCAGCCCTATAGCCACAATTCTATAATTAAGTTTAATACAGTATTACAATGATGATGGATCTGATGAGACAAAGTAGAAAAAAATTCAAATAAATGAAAAAAAAGAGACTAAAATATTATTTATGACAGGACACTAGTTTAGATTAAAAAAAGGTTCCATGTCCCTCAGCAACTCCAAAAACACCTTGAAAATGACCTCTGCCAACTTCTGCACCAAGTACTCCGTCAGCACCAGTGGCTTCCTGCCCCTGCCCACAGTGAGAAGAGCACTGTGTAACGGTGAGGCTCCCACCGGTGCCAGCTCCAGCTCTGGGAAGGGTCTAGGCGCAGCCAGCAGTGTCCTCACAGTCTCTGTCCCTGCTCCTCGTGTGCCCCTTCCTGTCAGCAAGGGTGAAAGGTGGGCTTGAGGTTCTGTCCTTTTGCTCAGTAACCTAAATCAGCATGTAGGGCTCATTCTCAGACTTTTCCTTTTTAGGCAAAAAGTATGTAAGAGTAGCAGGACTAGGAGAAAGAAAAGGGCAGCCTGTCAGGTCAAGGTACTCTGTAAAGTGAACTACAGATCGCCTGTGATACCCTTGTGCCCACGAGAGTGCACGGTCCCTTGCCACACCTGTGCCTACCTGGCTGACCAGCTCCGGTATCCCCAAGGCCCTATCGATCTCCTCGAGGCCGTCAAAGTTCCTCAGGGCCAGATAGAGTTGGTCCAGGAGAGCTCCCTCATCACTTGGAGACTCCGCTGCAGGATGTGGGCATAGCAGGTCGTCAGGAGAGCTGCCAAATGGCTGCCTGCAAAGAGAGAAGCTTCACCTCGGGCTGATGGAAAAGCTACTTGACTTTCAGGGTTTCCGTAACAAACTCCCACACCAGCACAACAGAGCAAACCGAAAATCTAAAATAAAAGATACTCAGTATAGGCCAGTAATACAGCTAGGTCTGTGAGGTATGACTTGTTTTCATGGCCCCACTTTGCAGTGCTCAGAGCGGGTGCTAGAGATCACAAGGTGATGCTGAGGGCCTATCTGTCCACTGGCTCCTACAAATGTACACCAACCCCTCCATACTGGAGGGAGTTAAGAGCTCCCTGCTAAAGTGCCCAAGTCTTTCATCAAATTCAGTCCCCCCCCACTTTTTTTTAATAGGCGATGAGGATGAATCACATGAGAGACACTTACAGACTTTCAGCAGCATAAAAACTACACTCATTGTCTTGAACTCAGCTATGGTTAAACTTGACTGAGTTGCTAGAAAATTTTCTTTTTCTTTTACAGTGCTAGGGGAAATCAAACCCAGAGCGCTGTGCCTGCCAGGTAAGTACTCTGCCACTGGGCTGCACCTCCAAGTCAGGACTTGCAAACATTTTTATTGCCCTCAAGAGATACAGCTATTAGCCTTCCCCATTCAGATACATAAGAAAAGGGGATCATGATTACACAAACTTATAGTTATTATATAAGGTAATAGGTGATAACATCGTAACACTATATTCTAATTTCCACTGTATGAAAACTACAATTTAAATTATTTGACAAATCAGAGAATTTATAAAAGAGCTTCTAAGTTATTACTTAATACTGAAAAGGGAAATGATATTTGTATTTTACTGAAAGTCCATTGCATATTCTTAGAGCTATTCTATGATTTTCTGGAGAAAATGAAAGCTTACAGGTAAGCAAATTCATTCTTACAAGTGAGAATAACCTTATCAAAAGATGAGCTCCTCTATCTGACCCAGTCTAACATGCTGCTTTTTCTGACACCTTGAGAACCTTGAAATACTGAAGTGCAGCAGCAACACCAACAATTCCAGTGACAGTGAAGAGCATCAAACCATCTCTGTTCTCCCTTCAGTCCACGGTATGTGTAGGAAAAAACTGTCCGAGTGTTCCTTTGGTGCTACACCTTACCTGCCCCAAACTGTGTTCCCTGCCTCTGAGGCACTGCCACATGGCTACCAGTGCCACCCAAGAGTCCCATGGAGCCTCTGGTTCCTGCCCCACCCCTCTTGCTGTCACTACCTGGCTCTTGGTATGAGGATGTGATAGCTCAGCTTGCACTTCAAGTTTCCTGACTGTCCCTCCCTCTTCTCTTCCATAACTTTACAAACTGAACCATGATCAGATTATTGTTTTCCTGGTACATCAAAAAGTCTTGGCGGCATAAGTAATACACTAGCAGAAAACAGGGCCATCTCAACGACCCCACCCATCTTTTCTTTTTGGTGTGTGTTGTGCTGGGGATTGAACCCAAGTCTTTCTATATGCTGAGTGTGTGCTCCATTGCTGAGTTACATTCCCAGCAGGAACCCCACATCTTAAAGGCCTTTTGCCAATGAGTAAGAAATAAGGATGGGAATAAGAAGAAATAAGTTTAAATTCTGTGCTCTTGAGAGGTGATACCATTTCAGTTATTTTCAGAGTTCTGCAAAAAAGTAGCTACTGAATTAGAAAAGTAAACAAGAAACCTTATTCATATACATTTCAACTGGTTATCCATTACTTATACATTTTTATGACAGAAAAGAAATTATTACCATAGAGTTGCTCATAAATTTCTCCTACCGATTCTTCCAAATGTAATTATTTAAAATAGAAGAACTGATAATAGCTTAAAAACTGCAGTGCAGCTTCACAGAAGTACTAAGTGCTGCTTGCCTGCGGGGCTCACACAGTGCAGAGGGGACTGCAGGGGAGGGCAGTGCTGGTCTCGGTTGGCACAGCACTTGGCACACCGTCCCAGGCCCAAGACAGTTCTGGAGCTGTTTCTGTCTGTCTCTGTCCTAACAGAACTCTCAGGTGACTGGGGAACAGTAAAAATCCTGACTTTGAACCTTGTTTTCCCTAGAAACTGGTCTTTGCTATTTCATCCAAAAATAACTATCAGACACTAGGTTAAATTACTACCTATCTATATTCTGTACAAGTTTCCATTGGAATGGGTGGGTTTCCAACACATCAAATAACTGTATGTAGAAAAAGGTTACTATGCACTGACACCACGGAATTATAATCAATGATCTGAAAGGACTGTGAGAAACCACAGTGCTCAAGTGTGGTGACTGTATTTGTTAGCTGCAGGCATGCGCCACCACACCCGGTGAAGTGTGGCAACGTGGCCACGCCCTCTGACTGCCACCCTTGGCTGCAGCAGTGTGCCCTGTTTTTGGGTGCCTGGATCCTACTCAAAGCATAGCTGGAGGGCCAGTGGTGCTACCACTGCCTGAGGTCTGTGAAAAATTCAGAATCCTGGACCCCACTTAATCCTGGAGTTGGAACCTGCACTTTAATGAGCTCCCAGAGGTGACTCTTGAGCAGAGTGAGGTCTGAGAGACAGTAACCATCTGCTTCTATTTAGGTGGACAGAATGCAGCTGGTGAACAATCCCTTTCTCATCTCCCTACCACAGTTATCAAACAGTTTCCTTAATTTATTTTTGAGTGAAATAACTTGGTCTTAATTTTTTTCCCACATCACTGCTGGGCCCATATTCTGGTACACTGCTGCTGTTTTTTGAAATTACTGAGTGCTCTGATTATCTCCTTACTCCCTTAATATACAGCAAGAAAAGCACACCCTCTACAGAATTTTGAGCCCTGGCAATGCTGACACGATGAAAGCATTATATCCTATCACAGATTCAATCTGAAACCTGTGTTTTCTTTTACTTTGTCCTGTATTTTCTTAAAAAAACAAAAACAAGGAGTAAGCTCTATAAATACATTCCATCTTTAAGAAATTTGGTTTGGCAATGGTATCAGATCATTTCAGACTTTGATTAAGCCTTAAAGGACTACCCAGCAGCAAGGTCTTCACTAAACCACTGACCACAATCCTTAAGGTCCTCCAGGCAAAGCTTCTTTAATAATCTCAGTAGTGTCAGTTTTCCTTTTTTCTTTTTAGTTTTTTGAGACCAGGTCTCGCTATGCAGTCCAGGCTTGCCTTGAACTCACTACATAGCACAGGCTGGCCTCGATCTCCTGGCAATCATCCTGCCTCAGCCTCCTGAGTGTTAGGGTTATAGGCCGGAGCTGCCATGTCAGTCACATTTTCCAAGTCAGCCTCACTGAATACCCTGCGGCACCCTTCCAGTTCCCTCCTGCCTGGGTTCTGACCTGTTCTCCAAGGCCTCTTGACCTGCCCCACCCCCTTACCTGAGTAACACTATGGCTTGGTCTCCAGGTCACCTATGTTTTGGATGCCCTGCCAAAAAACTGGTGAGATGCATGTAAAACACACGACAGTGATTGACTGATGTTGAGTTCATACAGCACAACTCTCCAAGAGGCAAAGAGCCAAACTAAACTGCTTAGAAGCTGAAACTCAAATACCCCTGCGGTACCAGGTACAGGTGCTTTTTTTTTTTTTTTGGTACCAGGGATCGAACTCTTGACCTTGTGCTTGCCAGGTAGGCCCTTGAGCCAATGAGCTGAATCCCTGGCCCCCACAGGTACTTTTCTATCTAAGCCATTAAGCAAAAGAACTAGGGCACTTAGGAAAGACACCTCAGGTACAAGAGCTAATCTGAGACTGCTGTGCAGGCTTAGGGACCCTGGAGGAGACCCAAGGTAGGAGGGACTCCTGCCCCTCATAGGGCTGAACCCAAATCTTCACTCAAGAAAAGCATCCTCAATTCAGACCACAATTACTTCACTGGTCAAAGTCAAATACAAACTGCTGATTAAAGGGCACCAAATATGAAGGGAAACAGGCCATGACCAGGGACAGCCAACTGTTGAACGTTAGAACCGCAGGAAGTCTACGTATTAAACTATTATTGAACCAAGAGATCTAGAAAATAACTATGAATGTAATGTTTAAAGGTATAATACAATTATAGAAATAAACAAGCAGTAAGAGCCTATGAAAAATGAGCAGGCTGACAGAACTTTTAAGAGAAGGTTTAATGTACGTCATATCAGAATTCCAGAAATGACAGCTGAAGATTTTCCAGAACTGATGAAAAATAAGAATCCACAGATAAATGAAACATATCAAAATACGAAGGAAGATAAGTAAATCTATGCCTAGGCACACTGTAATAAAATTACAATGACACAAAGAAAATTAGAAATGATCAGTTACAAAGACACAAAAGTGGTTAGAAAATCAGAATTACAAAATCAAACTTCACCCTATACCAACTTATTTTCCAAAAATTTTCAACAACTTAATGAAAAGGATCTGAATTCAAGACTCTTGCAGACCTATATCCTGTTATATTCCAGTCTTCTGGCCAAACCTTCTGAAATGATTTCCCATTACCTTAACACATCGTCTGTTACCTTGCTGCATCCCTTCTACAGCCTCTGTTCTCCACAATGCTGTTTTGCTGGCTGCACTGTCCCTGTCATCTCTGCCTCTTAAAACTGCATTTCTTCTTAAAGACTCTTCAGTCTTCTCCAATCATCCCAGTTTGATGAGCTCTTAAAACACAGCTGATTTCTCTCATGGTACTTCCACTGCACACTCTTTATTAGTTATCAGCACATGTATTTTGTTCTCCAACTCAACTATAATTTGTTTAAAGGCAAGTTCTAGATTTGCTGATTTCCTCTGGCAATACCTAACCTGTTCTTTCCCTATTCAGTGGTTGATAAGTTCTTGATAAACAAAAATGGGTCATGCACAAACTACTGAGAAGAAACAAACTTCACAGGCATAGGTCTGAAATGACTCACAGAACCTGTAGTCACTACTCCCTTGGGAATCCTGAGTTTCAGGACTCACCTGTTCTGGCTGGCAAAGGATGCCTGGTCTATAGGCAGGATGCTTTCAGGCCATGGGGCAGTCTGATTTGGAGGGGCTTGTTGTTGGCTATACTGAGGTCCCCCCATATTCATCTCTAATTCAGATGGCCCTGAAGAAGAAGGGGAAAAAAAGACAACCAAGAACTTTGTATTACTTCATCATGTATCAAGGAAGCATCTATTTCTGCTATGTAATACAAAATGAAATATCTGGTTAATGACAGAGAAAATGACAATTACATTGGTGAATATAAGACGAACTTTTGGTTTGCAATAGAAATAAAGGTGATAGTGCCAATGTTAGTCACCCATTTTAGAGAACGAATACAAGTTCTACCAGAACCCTCTCCACTGTTCTCTTCAAGTTTTTGTTCATGTGTGTTATATCTCAGCAGTATTTACTTGCGGAAGTTGAAAATAGGAAATAGGAAAAAGTGCCAATTCACTTAAAAGCCGTTAAAATAAGCCAATTAACTGGGTGTGGAGCATGTCTGTAATCTTACTTACTCAGGAACCAGTTTGAGACCAGCATGGGCAATTTAATAAGTAATAAAAATACATAAATAAAGGGGCTGGGAATGGACCTAGGTGCAAAAACAAAAACCAACAAACAAAAATAGCTGTAAGTTAATATAAACAAAATTTTTAAATAAAAACTTCTAAGTAAAGCCCATTTTCCTGGCACTGTCAATAGCTCTATGTCTGAGTGAACAGAAGATGGCAGAGCCCCCCATTTCACTGCTGCTCCATCAGCTGCAATAATACCAAACAGCACAGGGCCTCCAGGAAACCCCACTGGATGCCCACTCATGAAGGCACAACTGTTTATTATGATGACAGGAGTTTGGGGCTGCAGGTGTCCTGAAAGACAGTGGGATGCTGGACTATACTTTTTTTTTTTTTTTTGTCTTTTTGAGACAGGGTCTCCCTATGCAGTTCAGGCTGGCCTTGAGCTCACTTTGTAGCCCAGCCTGGTCTCGAACTCACAATGATCCTCCTTCCTCAGCCTCCCGAGTGCTGGGATTACAGGCATGAGCCACCACGCCTGGCATGGACTATACTTAAAAAAGTGCTGGTTTAGGTTCCCTGGGCCTATACTTTTGCTGCACCTCTGTTAGCTGTCTCACCAGAATCAGGGCAGGCGAAGGGAAGCCACACAGCAGAGACATGCTCCTCCTAAGAAGGTCTTCCAGTGGCTTAAAAAGCTAATGGGTGATGTGAGTTTTTCTTTTATTTTATTGCCTGTAACCCTCCCACAGACATGACAGAAAATGAATTCATGGCTTTTTTGACTTTAAAAATCAGAGAATTCAACTACAAAATACACAAATACTACAAAATAAAGCCTATAGAGTAATATCTAAAGTTCACAAGCCACCTGCTCTCCAGTGAAAAATGAGAATAAATTAAATTTTTGGATATCAGAGTTTTCTTACTATGATTTAAAAATGAATAAATATTTAAAATTTTTCTTACTTTAGTTTTCTATAGAAATCTGGGTATTTTGAAAACATTTTATAAGATTAAAAACCCTCAAATGATGTAAATTTAAATTTTAAAACTACTTATTACTTGAGTAAAGGTAGAAAGGCAATGTAAAAGTCATCTCTCAGAATAATAAGCCAAAATGTGTTGAGCAATGAAGTAACAAGGTATGAAGACAATGCCTGAGTCTAGATGAGAATCCTGCGCTATCTTGTCAAATCAAGCCTGGCATCTTCCCATGAATGATTCAGCGCTTACTCATTATGCGGCATCTAAGTGCATAAGAAGTGCATAAACCCCAACTTAGGCTAATACACATGATAAGAGGAAGGTTAATATATTAGTGATTAAGATCATAATCTCAAGAGCATAATTAAGAAAAAATAATCTCAAGCAAGAGCTGCAGTGACCACAAATTTTTTAATGCAATAACTTTATTGAGATTATTCACATTCATAGAATTTATACATTTAGGTGTATGGTTCAGTGGGTTTTAGTATACTGTATTCAGGATTATACAATCACCACCACAATCAATTTTTGAACATTTTTATTCTAAAAAAAAAAACACCTTACCATTAGGGCCCACCAGTTCAGCAGTCCTATTTAGCCACACTGTTTTGTGTCTTTACAGGTGTGTGTGTGCTGGAGCTTACACATGAATGGTGGCACAGAACATATCAGGTCACTGATGTTAGTGATGTCATATGAGACCTGAGCTTTTAGTGAGGATCTAGGAGAATGAGTTAAGAACCTAAAGTGGTGGCCCAGGACTCTTCATTTTAAGTCCTGGAGGCTTCTGATAACCATGCAATTAAAAGCTATGGCTGTACCACTAAACCCTTTCTCTTTAAAATATCACATATATAGCATTTATAGTGACATTCTCATTCACTTTTCCCCCAAAGGTGAAATGAGATAGTTTAATGAAAATAAAAGACCACAAAGGTAGTTGGTTTTCTCAGAATATCTGACGGTCTATGATTATATGTGGAGTCCCAGCAAAATCCCACTTATAATGGCTTCTTCACTCAGGAAGATTACCTAAACCACAATCCAGGAATGGGACCTGTAAGAATTTATAGAGCTTTTAACTCCACTGAAAGAGAACAGAAAGACTAAAAGCAAAGTGCACTGGACTACCTTACCTATGCTCATGACCTGAGATTGAAGCATCTGTCTTTGGCTGGGCTGGCTGCTGGGTCTCATGGGGATGCTAGTGGTCGGGTTCCGAATCATGCCTCCTTGGATTGGCCGGTTTATGGCACTGGTGGTAGCAGCACAGGTGACTCTCACAGCTGAACTCTGTGATGCCCATTCTCCAGATGGCATGGTGGGCCGGGAAGTATTATTACCCATCATTCCTGCATGCAAGTCAAAGAAAGCTGAGAGATAGCCACCAAACACATATTTAGCATGCATGAACACAGCCCGTTTTATCTGTTAAAAACAGCCATTCTGTAATCCACACTTAGTCCAACAGCTAACACCACAATGGGGCAAACGGGGCCCTGGGCTAAGAAACAAGGATTGACAATTACTATGAAGTTTTCACATGAACTCGTCACTCTTTATAGTTGAGAAAAACTGTTACAATTGTTCCCATATGTACTTAGAAACAGGTGCTGTGGGCCAGTGGATAACCCCAACTTCCTTCCTCAGGAAGTGAATCACATTAGCTGATACACACGTCAATGCTTTACTTTCCAAATGGAGGGGAGGCTAAAAGGAACAAGGTAAAACTGTAATCAATGCAATGACTATAAAGCAAAAATAAGAGGCTATAACATCAAACCTACACAAGACTTCTAAATCTTCAAGTCCCTTTCAGAGTATTAAAATTTGGTAAGCTTCAACACTGAGCGAGGGCAGTCTGTAAGTGATGGGGAAAATAAAAGATCTTTCAGATATGTACTATAGCTCTTCTCAGCCAAGGCAAGGGAACTCGTTAATATATCCAAAACGCTGCCTCCTAATGATACACACTTAAAATACATTTTGCAAAAAGCCTCTACACTTACAAATTATTTATTTATTTATGTGAGACAGGGTTCATATAGTTCAAACTTGCCTTACACTCACTATGTAGCCCAGGCTGGCTTTGACCTTGGAGTGATCATCCTGCTTCAGCCTCCTGAGTGCTGGGATCACAGGTGTATTGTCAGCATGCCTGGCTGCTCTGGAGATCTCAAGTTATCTGAGAACATGTAACTGTCAGAGCACAGCATTGCCAAGCAGGATTCAATGTCTCCTCTGTCCTGGCCTGTGAAGACCTGGTCTGGCCCTTGATAGGCTGGCAGTGGCAGGGCACTGGCCAAGGCTTGGCATTTTGCAGGGGAAAACACCCCAGTGAAACGCCCTTTATTTTGAAATGTTTAATGATGTGTGTACAAAGGTTTTACTTTCAAATACGTAGCTTACTTTTCTTGACTGTCACTGTGATAAAAGTCAAATATATTTAATAAGTAGAGAGTGTATATCTTGTGAAATGAGAAATGTGTTGAGGATGATAAAGAATAAAGGTAATTAGTTAGATTTAAAAAGTTAAAACAATATTAACATTTGAAAAACCATTTTAAGACTAGATTGGAACTATACAAAGATACTATGAGAGAAAAGGCATTTTATTTTGCTGTAAGTTGACTATTTATATAATATCTGTTGAATGAAAAAACTAACACAGCACAGTCATGTTTCTGATAAATTTGCTACCAGTAACGGAACATTAAAAAAAATCCAGCTTTTACCCTCACATGGAACTTTTATTTCCAGTAACTATCTAAATGACAATGGATAGGTTACAGACTAAACAAAAGAAAACATGAAGAACTGAAAGATCCACAACTACAATTTCTTTATTTATTTTTGTGGTACTGGGGATCAAACTCATGACCTTACACTTGCCAGGCAGGTACTTCGCCGCTGAGCTATATCCCTGGCCCCAATTTCTTTCTTAAAATATCTATTTCTATGCCTTTTGTCTCTAGTACCTTCTAATACCTCCTTGAGACAAAGGAAGAAAGCTGTCAGATGTGAGCAAGCCTTTATTAGGAAACTCAGCATTCTCCTATCCCATAAAAAGAGATAAATACAAAGCTAGCTAGCTAGAGAGACGGTGCGGATGTGTGGTACATAGCATTGTTCCTACGAGTTAGGCACAGGCTACATCCCGGACTTTTAAATTTATTGTGAGACAAGGTCTCACTAAATTGCTAAGGCTACACTTGAGTTTATGATTTTCCTGCCTCAGGTTCCCACAGTGCTGGGGATTACAGGTGTGCACCACCACAGCCAGCTAATAAAGAGATGCCCTAAGGTCCAGAATACTGTGCCAGTGGCAGTCACTGCGGCAGCAATGACTTAGGCCTACATTTGGATGACAGCTTGGTAAGACGCTACCTGCTGTGAAAAAGTGCTGGGCAATCTGACAGACAACTGCAATTATAGTAGGCCAGGGTCCAAACCAGATCACAGCTTTCTTCATCTTCAGAGACGGAGCCCTGGATCAGACCTGGAAGTTATCATGAGGCCAAGCATACTACTGTTTAAAATTCTTTACTTTTTTTGAGATAGGGTCTCACTACATGGCCCAGGCTGGCCTACGACTCATGAGCTCGAGACTCGCTGCCTTAACCTCCAACCAGCCTGGACCATAGGTACATATCACTAAGCCCAACTAAAGTTCTTTACTTTTATTTATGTTTTAATTTTTTACTTTTATTTTTTGGTACCATGAATTGATCTCAGGATCTGAGCTATATTCTCAGTTTAATTAATTTTTCTGAATGAGAACTGGAAAAGTCTGGAAGAATTTTAAACTTTCAATTTGAAATTAAATACAGATTGTCAATAAGTTTTGTGGTGATCTATAGACTGCCACAGAAACTAGCAATCACTAATTTATTTACACATACCCTGTGTGCTCAGAATAGTAACCGGGGTGGAACTGAAGCCTATGTTATGGGATTAATGATCAGAAACCTCATCAAAGTAACAATCACAGAATTAAATGTTTAGCTTATGGGAATGGTTTCCGATATGCCACATTCACACTGAAAACTGGTAGTATTTTCTTATTTTCACAGGTCAGTTTCTAACACACTCACTAGAAAAACTCTACTAGTTTGATGTGGATGAATACATCATAAAGTGCAATAACCCATCAGCAAAGAACAGTGCATTTGAGCCCTTACCTGTGCTACCGTTCCCTAAGTTGCCTTGATTTCCTATCATCCCTTGGTTACCCATCATTCCTGGCTGAGGTATCACTGAGTAGGGACTATTGTTTCTGATTGGTGGGAAAGGTCCAGCACCAGTTGGGCTTTGCAATGTGATGTCAAGTGGTAAATTCTGGTTTGGCAATAACCTGCCCAGATGCCCTGGTCGTGGGTTATTAAAAGCTAAGGAGAAAACAAATAAAAATTAAAGGTTAATACAGGATAATGGAAAAGGATATTAACAGTAGTAGTGTTTAGGAAAAATGTCATTTTTTAAAATAACAAAGATATGCAAGTCAGGGGTCAACTACCTATGTGCAGGACAAATTCACAGATAAAAGACATGCAGTACCAAAATGCAGTATGTGACCTAATCAGCAAGTCTGTAATTCTTGAGGATCTTGCAGGAAAACTCACATGGATATTATTTACTCTATTATACCAAACCCTGCCTTTGCAGACTGGGTCTTACTATGTAGCCGAGACTGCTCTTGAATTTGCCACAGCCTCCAAGTGCTAGGGTTACAGCCATGCTCAACCACATCTGGCTTCTGTGCAGTCATTTTTAATATTTAACTGTTGTTTCCTAAGTAGGTCATTAATATGGTTTTTCCATGTTACGTTATTCAAACATAGCAGTATTACTTTTTCATAGCTATGAAGTCATAAACATCTCTTCTTACAGCACCAAATCCATACATGTGGTTTGTAAATTAAAGTACCGTTTCCTAACTAGACTTTCCTAGGATTAGGATTAACATCACTGGAAGTTAATAGTCTTTCAGCATGTATACTGTGTTACCTAAAGCAGTATTAAATAACACTTATTCTTCTAAGTACAGACTCTGAATTTTGGACACATTTAGATTTCAAATGGTTTTTATGGTTAGTTCGCAAGAATTTACTGCACATTAAGCACTATAATATTAAATTTGATAATAATGCTATTAAACTTTAAAATACAAAGATATATAAATGACAATTTATGCTAATTTATTAGATAATATCGAGTAGTTTTTAATGATTATATAACAGTCTAAGATAACAGTTAAAATAGAGTAATTTCTTAACAATTCATAGTAGAAATAAAATAGTTAAAAAAATATTTAGGGGGCCAGGATGTAGCTCAGCAGCACAGTGCCTGCCTGCCAAGTGCAAGGTCCTGAGTTCAGTTCTTGGTACCCATGAGAAAAACAAAACAAAAAAAAAGAAATAAAATATTTAGAAAAAATTAAGGCTCAGAGTAGAAGTTGTACACACACTTAAATATCTGGTTACCATTCAATAACCTGAATATACTTAGAAGCTACAGACAGAGCAGGAGCTATGAGTCCCTACAGAATCTTTATTTCTCCTAATTAGTGTCTTTTTACCCCTTTCAATTCCTTGACTTTGTTATCTCCCCTGGTCTATAATCAATCCTGTATGTTCCCACAAATAATCAGGTTTGAGAGATACCAGGCAAAGCCTCATCTTTATTTTGCTTTATTCTTTGCAAAATGGTCAGTAATCACTTGATAAAACACCTAAAAACTGAAGACATTTTACAATGTGGCTGATAGTTGCCATTTCTGATTTGCTGCTGATACTGACTCAAAGTGTATATGAAGAAAAAAAGTCATTCTGTTGACCAACACTAAAGAGCTTAATTACGTTTGTATAAATTATGGCCCTGCCACAAAAAAAAAAACAAAACAAAACATTTTCTTTCATTCAAAACTACTGGATGACTTAAAATACAGGTAGTAACCAAAATGAAGGGATATATGTCAACCAGCAGAGGAACTTTACCAACCTAGGTTGATCTCCCAGCATGCACCATGTCGATTACATTACTGGAGAGAGGCCAGGGAGCCATACTCACCAGAATCCACCATGAATACTGTTTCTGAAGGACCAGGACAGTAGATGGCGCTATTTGATCATAAAAACCACTATGTGACTAAGTTGCCTGCATCACAGCTTTGTTCCTGATAGCGTTTATATAGGTATCTCTTGGTGAAACTAGCAATATCTCATACTCACTGCTCTGTGAAATTCGCAATGCTGTTTTCTGGGCTCCAACAGGTGTAACGGGGCTGTTTTCAGCTGTGAGTTGCATGAGGTCATTGATGATGGCTTGCTTGTCAACTGATCCAGCAGGGGCGCCTGGCCTCGTGTCTGGGAAAAGCTGTGGTAATTGACTATTCTGCAAATCATCCAAAATCTCCTCCAAGTTGTCCAGCTCACTGCCAGGCTGTAGTTAACAAACAGAAAGAGTTTATCCAGGCCTACTCCCAGAGTGTGCTCCAAGGCCTCTTTGCTATTACAGACCTCACTGGTGTGAGACACTAGGGCCAAACAGAAATGCAGATTCATGTGCATCTCAGGCCAAAGAATTACTAACCATTTTCTAAAACTTAAATTGACAAAGAGCAAATAACTAATCTCTGGATCTTGAATTCCCCTCCTGTATCAAGGAGAGACAGCTCAATTAGAAAGAAAGCAGACTTTTCACACTGTGATCAACTGGTAATTGATAAATACCCCTTTATTTTATATTAACCATCCAATTAATTGTACATATATTTTTGAATACTGACAGTTCAGGTCTAGGTTTTGTTGTTAAGGCTCCCTATGAAATCGACAACAACAACAACAAAGAAAACTGGCATAAATGTGATCTAAATTTGCAGTTAGTATTTACACAAATGGCCATTTGCTTTTGAGACTCCCCTCTCCCCAGGAGTGTGGAGATGGCATCAGACACAAAATAAGCTTGAAGTAGCTAATTAAGCAACGCTTCTTCAATTTGAGCAGTTTTATTTTTCTCCTGCTTGTACTTTCAGTTTTAAATGACAGTGGCTTTTTCAGCTACTCATCAGCTTAGGTGACAAAGTGTAGGAAAGCAGTATGAAGACTGGTTGTTCCCCAAAGTAACACTTACAAATCTGATTTTACAGAAGCCACAAAAATCTTTCTTACTGTCTCCCTCCTCCCCCATTTTAAATTCAGTTTCAAACACCAGCATTACAGTAATAAGTATCATTTATTACATTTATACCTGGCACTTTTCCAGGAAGCTGATTTCATAGATATGTTTAGTGGAACCAATCTATGTGTTGGCACCTAAATTCAGACATTGCAGTCACACAAGAAGCTAGATGCTGGGATTACTTTCTAGCAAAGAATGTACTAAGAATGCTTTTTCTTGATGGGTAGGAAAGAAACAGGCAGCTTCTCACAGTCAATGGATAAACTGAGTCCTTGACCATAACCAGTTTTTTCCTCTACACCGGCAAATCAAATGAAGTACATACCACACACCTGGTAACAAGCTGCACTTACAGCATAAGAGTCTACATTTTATTTATTTATTTCAAAACAGGGTATCACTATGTAGTATAGGCCTTGTAGTCACTATGTAGCCCAGGCTCACATCAAATTCAGTGATCTTCCTGTCTCAGCCTCCCAAGTGCTGAGTCAGGATGCCTGGCTGGCTTACATTTTAATCTTATGTACAATTTCTATCCTCTATGTCCAAGCTGAATTTGCTAAGATTTTTACAACTTATGACACATTTCAAATCTGTATTACATATCTTTTGACTGGATATATTTCTCAAATTAGGAAGGCAGATGAAGTGACTTTTTTAAAACAGTACTACTGACTGATCCTTCACACTGCCCTGCATCTTCAGCTCCATGTGAGACAGGGTCTTGCTAAGTTGCTAAACCGCCAGGCTGGGCTGGACCTTGTGATATTTTGGCCTTACTCAGTCACGGTATTGGGATTATAGGCACCACACCCAGCAGAAAGTGACATTTTATCTGATTTTTCTCAGAGACAGTAGCTTAGCAAGTCATGGAGATCCATTTTTCCAAGAAATTTCTAATGCAAGGCTACAGCAATTGTAAGACCATTTTCTTGCCAATCATTTCTAAGAAAAGAATGTGCTGCCTCCACGGGAGAGTTAGGTCTTAGACAAGGGTGGGCTTCAGAGTTGCTCCCTAAAGTACAGACAGACAAAACAATCCTTTAAGTTCCACAGGAAGGCAGAGCACTGCAGACCCCACAAAGGGCGATAAAAGTTCTCCTCCAGAGTGGGTGACGCCACTGTTCCTTTGACCTTGAAAGTAGTAGTTCAGGTAGGGGCTGAATTTTAAAAGCCTGGAGTCATGGGTTCAGACTCTCAGAGCTGCTAGGGAACCACACCCCACAAACCCTTGTCACCACCTCATGAATACTGTTAGCTCACAGACTCGCTAAGCTGAACAGCAGGCCACACGCATCTCAGACCTCACTTCATGCCAGGCTGGGGTTTGGTTTCCAGCCCCCACCCACCAAGAACAGGAGTTAACGTCCTTAACCCAATTGTAGACTAGCCTGGCTCTAATAAGTAATGAATTGTATGTTTTTAAAAAGATAGGCAGAATTTTCTTGAGGTTATATAATAAAATGAGTAGGTTCTATGTAGATTCATAACTATGGATGTTGTTAGAATTCATTCAAGCTCACATCTGAAATCTGAAGTTTCCCCCACTAGAAATAATACTGCTTCACCTGTGTTTATTCCTTGTCAATTTGTGGAGTAAACATTTAACATTATCAGGAAGGGATGAATGTGATTACATTAAGTTTCTGAGAAAAAAACAAAACAAAACTTCTCCTGTATTTTTGTGCCTTTTAATTCTCATCAGAAGTTTATCACTTTTCTCTTTGTTAGGCACAGTGTTTTTGCAAGATAAAAAGATTAATGTCTTCCTTTAAAACACTTTGCCAAGATGCTTTAAAGTTTTGCTTAGGCATCTATTTGAATGCTCAAATTAGTCACATCAATTTGAGTAGTTTAACTATTTCAGGCTGAAAATAAGTCAGAAAGGTTTTTATAAAAGTTCTACAAAAATGAAAAATAAAACTTGATTCTTTAATTTTTCATTTTTCTGGTTTTATAATGTGTTTCAAGTCAATTTGTTCTTTAAAGGAAAAGTGCACATACATTTTAACAAAATGCACTCTAATAAGTTATAAAGTAGTTTTTAAAAATATTATTTATTCTGTTTTTTTTTGGGACACGTTCTCACTCTGTGGTTCAAAATGATCCTGAA
Source organism: Hydrochoerus hydrochaeris (assembly GCA_004027455.1). Taxonomy (NCBI): domain Eukaryota; kingdom Metazoa; phylum Chordata; class Mammalia; order Rodentia; family Hydrochaeridae; genus Hydrochoerus; species Hydrochoerus hydrochaeris. The sequence continues at coordinate 117,104 of PVLA01000784.1, forward strand.
CTATGTAGCCCAGGCTGGCCTTGAACTTGCAGCAATTCTTCTGCCTTAGTCTCCTGAGTGCTGGGATCACAGGGCTGAGTCACCACATCTAGCCCCAAAGTATCTTGAACAGAAAATATAATTTCACTATACTTGCCTAGCAGAACATTGTTAAGAATTAGTGGGGCTGGGGATTTAGCTCAATGGCATAAGCGCCTGCCTTGCAAGTGCACAGTCATGAGTTCGATCCCCCGTACCAAAAAAAAAAAAAAATTAGTGCCACAATTCTGCCATATCTGGAGGAGAATTTTCCAGACACTAGAATTTTTTTTTTTTTTGAAAACAGTCTTTCTATATAGCCTAGGCTAGTCCTGGAGTTTTGGCAATCTGCTTGCCTCAGCTTCCCAGAATGCTGGATTACAGGTATGTGCCACCACACCCAGCTTCTATCAGTTCAAAATAGCGTTTACCTTTCTAACCGAGTCAAATACTAAGAAGGAATGCTTTTTAGATTATTTCCAAACCTGTGTAAGTGTCTCAGTACCACTAAAAAGTATGTCAAGAGCACACCTGGTTAGGTATAAACCATTCTCCATAGCATAAAGAAGGGTTTTCTTAAAGTCAGTAAACATACTGGAAATTTTTTTGTCACTGTTTCTGCTTCCTGTTGGTTAGGAAATGCCATTAAAAAAATACTTTGTGTAAATACTTTAACCAGTAAAAAATACTTTTTAGGTATTGTAGCACCACTGAAGCATTTCCTGTCTTTAATAAGTTAGTAATAGAATAAACACACACTCAGTTAATGGCTTTTTTCTGAGTCAAAGTGACAATATGGTAAAAATGTAGTTCAGGCTCACTGTTTTATCTCGCTAAATAACTTACTGTACTTCCTTGAAGTGAAAAGTCTTCAATAAATGTGTGCAGCAGGTGACAGAAGATTCAATTCACTGGTATTTGGAAACATGAAGGAGAACAGGAATGAAAGAATCATTTTTTTCTCAATCTAACTTTGATCTAAATTTAGGTAATGCACATTTCCTGTGGTAACTTTTCAAACTGCAATGTTTTTGATGTTAAAATTGCTCTGTGAAGCAGTATTTTTTGGTGGGGTTTTTAAGAGGGAGAGAAGGGAGGGTGAGACCAGGGACTGGATTTCATTAAGTAAAATACATGCACGGCGTGTGTGTGTGTGTGTGTGTGTGTGTGCGTGTGTGTGTGTGTGTGTGTGTGTGTGTGCCTATGTGAGGCACACCTGGGTATCCTGTTTTTTGAGACAAAAGTCTCACTATGTAATCTTAGGGTGTCCTTGAACTCAACTATTTAGGCCAGGCTAGACTCAAACTCTCAGAGCTACCCTTGCCTCCGCTTCCAAATGTTGGGATTACAGGTCTGTACCACCACACTTGGTTACCCTGCTTCTTGATGTACCCCAAATAGTAGATCTGTGTTGATTATATTCTAGGCTTTATGTTTCAGAGGTGAGACAAATTTGATTAGCAAACTGTTTTTCCTATATAATAATCAGAAACTGCAAGTCACTCAAGGGCTTTCTTTAAACTTACTTCATCTTGTTTAAAGTTAGTATAATTCTATATATGAATAAGGAAATGCCAAGCTGGGTATGGTGGCACATGCCTGTCATCCCAGCACTCAGGAGGCCTAGGCAGGAGGATCGCCATGAACTTGAGGCCAGCTGGAACTACATAGTGAGACCCTGTCTCAAGAAACAGACCAAGAAGAAATGCCCAACAGTGGGCTATTCTGTGACCCTCTAAGTCTTTAGGGTTGTAGGCTTGAGATAAGAGCACATTCTGTTTATGGATCGAGAGGCTGGTCAGGTTAGACACTAAGCTAAGGTGGCTCACATTAGTCATGGTCAGGACAACTGAGTGACACTATCTATGCCTGCCACTCTCTGAATAGTTCCCTCCAGTAAACCTCAGAAGATTAAAACATTTACCACTGTCAATATGGTTCACACTTCACTTTATGTAAAACACTGCTGTTCAGTTTCTGCAGCAATCTTGTTCCCCCAACTCATGATTCCAAAGCGATACAGAACAGCCACTGCAGAGCATGAATATCCAAGTTTAAGGATTAATCACCAATGATGTTTTCGTAATTAGGCTCTGAAAAGTTCTCTCTGTTCTCAGAAATGGTGGCAGCAAAATGAAAGAACCCAGGTGTGGTAGCACCTCCCTGCCTAGCATCTTAGCACTCTGGAGGTTGAGACAGGAGGGTTGAAAGTTTGAGCCTGGCCTCAAACTTTGAAGGAGACCTTGTCTCAGAATAAAACATAAACAGGGCTGGGCATGTAGCTCAGTATGCAGACCCTGGGTTCAACCCCAGGAGGGAGGCTGGGGTAGGGAAAGAGCAGAAGCTGAGTGCTGAAAACTCACAAGGGTGACCCTGCAATTCCAGCAGGGCCACAGGCCAACTCAGCAGGCTCACCAGACAGCGTGTGGGTGCAGCTCTCTCTGTCCTGTCTGCTTCCCCAATGAAGGTGACACACAGAATGCCAGTCACAAAACTGAGCTGCAGAGGTGAACTCCAGAGGCACAGTAAGGAGAGAGGGCCTTGCAGCTCGTTCACTTGTTAACAAGTCACAGCCCCAGAACACGCCTGGGGGCCAGGGTGAGTGGGGACCTGAGCAGGGGTAAAGCCCTGGTGAAGTCCTGGGTCTTCAAGCACCAATGTTCCTTCCCTGAGAAATGCTGATGCCAACCTCTGTGGCTGTCACACCCACCCCCTTTCTAAAGAAAAAAAAAAAATGGTTTCTTTTTCCTGCATGTTTTTACTACCTTGGGATACTATGAAGAATAACTGTGAGCAAATGAGGTTGAAGAGATGTTGGAAAGAGTAACAGAATTTCAGTTAGGACAAATAAGTTTCAAAAGTGTATTGTACATGTGTAGTGCAGTGTAACATGTATTATACTCAGTAATGTACACTTAAAATTGCTGAGAGTAGGTTTTAAGCATTTACTCTACAAAAAATGATTGGATTGTGAGGCAGTGCATACTAATGAGCTTGATTTGGTCATTCCACAACATACATTTTATAACATCATGTTGTTTACCATAAATATATGACTTTTGCTTGTCAATTAAAAAATGATTTTGAATACCACCTTGTTTGTTCCTGATCTTTTTCAGGGCATTCATTTTTCAGAGAAACACAACAAATAATGTAACCTTTTTTTTTTGGAGACAGGGTCTCATTATATTGTTCAAGCTGACCTTGAACTCCCTACATATCCCAGGCTGGCTTCCAACTTGCTACAATCCTTTTGCTTCAGCCGCCTGAGTGCTGGGATTTCAGGCATGTGCCACCATGCCCGGCATGTAACCTGCTATTTTAGTTTTGAATTTACAGATGATGACTTAGATATAATAACACTGAATCAACCTTTACCTCGCCTATCCATTTCCTCTTAATTTTCTCTTCTTTTTTTTTTCCTTTTAGTAGTAATGGGGACTGAATCCAAAGCCTCATACTGAATTATGTCCTCAGGACTTCTGATTTTTTAAATTTCAAAACAAGATCATCCTAAGTGGTTCAGACTGGCCTTGGACATAGGATCCTCCTGAGTAGCTGGGATTAAAGGTTCTCTTATACCAGTATTGCTTATACCAGTGACCTAAGAAATTCATTTATAGTAAGTGGAAGGGTTGGCAGAGAAGAAAGCAAGGTAGAACAATCATCACTGGTTTGAAAACCAGCTGAACTCTGATCTTAGGGAAAGAACAATAAACAAGGGATAATTCAATCAAGTCAGTTCTGACAAAACCCAGTTTTGAGGACATGACTGTCTCTAGTTTAGGGGTCAGCAACTATGGCAGACCATGGCCATGGGCTGAATCCTGCCTCTACCTTTCTGTAGTGGTTACAGACAGGACTATTTTGTGCTCCATGAACACTGTATTTCAGCATCCATAACTGAAGTTTCCCTGGAGCACAGCCACACTCATTTGTTTAGTGTCTGCAACTCCTTTGCACTAGCACGGCAGGCTGAATGGCACAGCCTGATATCCATGTCACAGTGTCACTTTGCGTGGGGAACTGTTTGACACACAGCTTTGATATTAATTAACCACTTAAAGGTACAGACCACAAAGGAGATGTCTATCAAATCACTTGAGGCCTCCAAAAGCCCTGTGGAGAAAATCCTTAGTGGACACAAATTAGCATTCCAACGAGAAGACATCAGGAAGCTCACCTGATCACTGGGTTCGAAGCTCATCTCCTCCTTCTCAGTTTTCATAGCTATTAGCTTTGTGTTACTGGCAGGGTCTGTCTTACTGTCCAGCCGCTCAAGTTTGGGGGTTATTTCTGGTAAACCAATATCTTTAGTATCATCTTTATCTAACAAATAGCGAAGTAGTGCATTTTCTTTCTTCTTGGGGCTCACTGGCTCTTGTTTAATAGTCACTTCTGAGCCAGGAGCTGTTGTACTTGGCTCCTGACTTAGTTCTTTGCCTGTGGCTTCTGCTGTTAGCTTGGCTAAGTCCACAGGGGAACTGCTGTCCTGCAAGAGTCTGTGCAAAATTTTATGCTTCTCCTTGAGTGAGGTCCCATGGGTGGACCCAGAGCTGGGCAAGCTACCTGTGGAGTCCTTGTTTGTATCCGACAAAGAGTTGGGTAAGGGTGAAGGCTCCATCTGGTCAGACTTGGTGGTCAGCAGCTGTAGGAGTTTGGTCTGCCCTTTGCTGTCGTGCAACCTGTTCTGTCCCTCGGCTCTCTCCCCGCTTGCTGCCTGGGGCATGCTGGAGTCATTAGTCTCTTTCTGCTCTCCAGGATGGCAGCTGCTCTCCGTCTGTCCAGTTGTACCTTCTGATGGCTCCCCATAAAGTCCAAAACAGTCTTTGGAGTCCAAGCTTCCCATCTTGCTGAGTGGAGGAGGATTCATATTAACTGGGGAGTTTTGCAAATTGCCCATTTTTAGGTCCGGTGAAGCCAACGATGACCCTAATGAGACCCCGTGCCCCTCGCTGAGGGCCTGAAGTGCATTGAGGGAACTGTTGGTATAACTATGGCTATTTCCTGTGCTGCTGCAGACTCCCACAGGGGAATGCAAGCTTCCTGCTGGGGAAAATTGACTGGGTGGGATGCGAGGACTGCCAGCCACTCCGGGGCTCATGCGATGCCTTGGTGAAAGCATGGAGTTGGGCTGCCCTGGATTCATGCCAGGGCTGCTCTGTGAGGGACTGTTCATTTTGAGTGCATAGTTACTACCCTGAGGAGTGGTTGCTTGCATGCCTGACACATGGTTCATTCCCCCAGAACCACCAAACCTGCCCATGGGCATGCCCATTTGTTCCTTTGGGCCATTTATGGGAAAATTTATATTGCTACTGAGGGTCATGTCCTGACCTGAGTTCCCACTGCACATGGCCTGATGGGCAGGGCTGCTAGAGCTAATTGGATTCAATGGCTTCCCCATTGCTTGTCCAGTCAGATCCGGATTCATACATAGATTCTGCTCTCTGTATAATGAGGAAAGAAAGAAATATAAGATAAAAGGAAAATACTTCACAAGTTGTTATTAATTTTGAAAAATGAGATGGCCTCTTTTCTCTACAAGCTCAGACTTCATTTAAAGGATAGACAACACTGGGATGAAGCCATCTTCAATCACAGACAAGACTGAACATGCACAGCTTTGGAACAAGAAAGATGTTTTTGAGGTGGCTCATTAAGATGTCTGTGGTTTTATGGAGGGGGGTACGTATATATCTGACTACTATCATATTGAAACTGCAGTTAGTAGACAGAACATTACAGGGACTCCAATTACACATACATCTTTCTCATGAGTAACAGAGCTTGTACTGTCAAAGAAATGATCCAAACAAGTATAGCTGTCTTCCAATATTTGCCAGAAATTATAATTCCTAACCAAAGACACATCTGCAGGCTTCAAGAGCTCTGATATACGTTACCTGGGTTCAACATGAACCACAAATGTAGAGAGGAAAACTTGCCTTTAACTAGTATAGAGACTGCAGATTCTAGAGCTAACAGAGTTGTTAAAATTGTTGGGAATTAGACCACATTGTCTAACACATTTCCATTCACCTCCCCAAATCCCACAAGTCAGAGCCTCAGAGCCGACAGGGGAGAGTGCTTTGGAGTGACCTTAGCTGTGGTTTCATTCCCTCACTCCTGGATAACTCCAACCTGCCCTTTAACTGAAGGATAAAAAGCAAGCTGTCAGAACAAGATGATTTCCCGAGTCTCATGAAGTTTCATATTCACCTCTGGTAGTGACTTGTGAGTTACTAAGCATGCTCACAAATCCAAACCAAACAGGTTTCACAAACTGTCAAACTATTAGCCTTCGGCTAGGTGTATGCACTCTGCGCCATCTGTAATCCCTTTCAAATTGTTTCACTTTGAAGTCAGATTTATTAATAGCTGGCAAACAGGACTACCTGATTTTTTTTTTTTATTCCCACATAATAAAGTAAACAATTGAGGAATGGGACTCTTCAACCAGAGCAACTTTATTCACCTTTTGATTGTACCTCATAAAGTTTCATAGCACACATACATAAATACTTATGTAACTTGAAACTTAATTGTTTCTTTAATGTACGCTCTTAAAACAATACGGTTCTTGACATTTAAGTCGACGTTCACTTTGCTTTCTTATAAAAAAGTTTACCACCCTTCAATTTAAAGTCTAATATTGAGAAGCTAACTTAAACCGAGAAACAAAAATCTACAACATTCTATGTGTATACATGTGAAAGTTTTAGATTGAAATACACAAGATCAGGAATCCTGGCTTCAGTATTCCTGTCTTGCCTGCATTGCCACCAGGAGCGGATCAATTTCAGTGTAAAGGGGGTCATGCTGGAGTGAAGTTAGTGCTGTGTTCTCCCAGCCAGATTTTAAAACTGACTAGTGTTAAGGCTAAAACTCAAAGGATAACCCTAACTTGCCAATGTCACTAGCTGGTTTTTAACCAATAGTTCACCACAATTTAATTTTATACTACCAGGATTGATGAACAAAAATGCCCAGCAAAGCTGTAGGATAATTTGTTGCTTTTGCAAATTTTCTCTCAACCTGGGAAGGGAAAATAAATTCATAGGAGTTGGTGTTACCTGTGAAGCATATGTAAAGATATTACAAGCTGAGGCTCATTAGTAGTCTGAGAACGGATCAGTTTGCTCTTCGTTTGCGCAGCAACATGTGTGCCATCAGACAAGGAGAAACGATAGATCTGACTGAAGGCCAACCCTTGTCTCAGTACTGCAGGCGAACAAGGAAACAGAATTGTACGTTTAGAGAAAGGAAAACTAACGGGGGGCATAATAACAGCAATAAACTGAATCTTCATTATTTTCCTACCAGTATGTTAAGAAAGTTGTAAGACTTCATGACAGTAAAGCATTATAAAAACACATTTACTTTTCACTCAAAACATCCACATGTTTAATAATTATTTTTGTTATGAAAAAAGGTAACAGCTTGGCCTCAACTGTGCTCTGAAATCTTAAGTATCAGGGCAAAACAGTGTGTAAATGGTTTAAAGCATCAGGTGAAAAATAAAGATTTTTCAACAATATAAGACATACCATATAAACACAAAATCTCTAAAGAGCATAACTTGTTTTTGATTTCCTTTACAATAAAATATTAAAACAACATTTAGGATATTGAATGTGCTTTCTGAAAATTCATCTAGAAGTAACATATAGTTCCATCCATCACCTCATACTTATTTCCTTCAATTTTGTTTTTCATTCTGTTAGTATTATTTTTCCATGGCTATGATCACACTGAGTAAAAAAAATCAGAATAATCTTTTCAGAGAAAAAAAGGTTAAACAAAAGGAAGCAATAAAATACAAATTTTACTAATGTGCCGTTAGTTTAACTTCTAGATAAAGTTTAGACACTTTCATTTTTGAGACAATGAACAAAATACAACATATAGTAACAAACCAATTAGCTTAATATAATTTGTATAAATTTTTTTTTCATGGTCTTTTGTTTTGTTTTGAGGCTTGGTACACTGTTTAGGCTGGCCTCAAACTAACAATTTTTCTGCCTCAGCCTTCTGCATTCTGGGATTACAGACATACACTATTACATTTGGATAATTTCTTTAAAAAATCTTGAGATTTCGTTCCTTCATTCCTAGAGTTGATTGAGATTTTGTCAATCAATTATAAATGTCTAGTACTTCATAAAAGAATATTTCAATTAGAAAAAATAGTCATATAATTTAGTTGTCTCTTAAATCATTTTAAAAGGACTACCATGTTTCTTCCACATTATCCTCAGAATGAATTTTGTGGTAAGAGTATTAGCCCTAGCAATACTCTTTGTAGCAACCAAGCACATTTACCATGCCACAAAACTTCCACAAGTCAAAAATGTAGGGGTGGGGTGGTGGGGTAGTGGAGAGAATGTAAATTCTGTTATCTCAGTAAAACTTCACTTTGAACAATTTGTTAAAATGACTCCACTCATGAGTTGCAATTAGATACTGTACTAGTACTGCTTTCTACCATCAATTGTTGCATAAAGTTACTGTGGAAGGGCAGCAAGTATTGGAAATGAATTACTGTACAGATGTGTCTTGCTTTGGACAAGTATGTACCTAAAAGGCAACGTAAATACAATTCTTATAATAGGATGCACATTCCCAGTGGCTTATGATTTCAGAATTTTATCTGACCTTGGCATGATCCCTAAGATTTCCCATTTCTGTTGGTTTCCATTTGGCATCTCTGCTAAGCACTGGAACCATTTAGCAAGTCACTCCATTTACAGAGCCTTTCAGCAACCTCCACTCACTGTGAATGGTCACCCCCAGTATTACCTATCTGGCAAGTATGAATGTCCATGGGTTTCCTTCCAGTGGTCTCATCTGTTTACACCTAGCAGTGCCTGGTATATCCATGGAAACTAACTTATAAAGAATGAGAAATGCACAGAACTAAATGTAAGGCACTGTCATTCGGGCCCCATGTTGGTTTATGCAATTTCTTAGTTTCTGTTGTTATTTATGTCAAGCCAGATACAGTGAAGCGGTAGGTTACATACTAACCCCCAACAAATTGTTGGATATTTATGCTTAATGTACTTAATTTTTAAGAAATAAGGATGAAAAAGATGAGATAAAAAAATAAGAAAAGTAGTGTTTTGTAAGGGACATGAAGAGCATAATGTTTAAAGATACAAATGCTACTGGCAAAATGCCAAGGTCATGAATGCACATTAAAATGGATGACAAACTATAGCTCCATTTTCAGTAATTAGTTATAAAAGACGCAGACAACTGTCCACTTTGTAATGAAGTGCACTGCTCTGCCACAAGCCACTCACACTGCACGGCCCACACTGACCCACTGTACTCATCAGGGCACAGAAAGGAAAAGTGCCTCCCCTCACCACTAAGCACTTAGTAAGATGAAAGTATTTCTTCTGGGTTCTGATTTCCTTAAAAGAAAACCATAGTGCACTTGAGACTTCTGGGAGCAGAATAGCAAGAGTGACCACCAGGGTGGGCCAGGGGACCATCCTGAGCTGACACTGATTGAATGCTGGAGAGCCAGTCGCTTAGCCTGCCTTGATGCTCTCACTCACAAATAAGGCAGGAGGCAGCTGTGATGGTCAATGAAATGATGGAAAGGGACAAGGCCACACAAAGACCAGATGCTCAATAAGGCCTGTGTGATTTGTGAAAGAGGACTTTGAAGACTTGCGTTTAGCTCCAGCTCCCCTATTAAGTTGACCTGAAACAAGTCATTCACCTCTTTGGGACTTCTAGAGGCATCTGAAATCTGCTGTTAATTGCCCTGAAGGAGGGCTTGGGATGCCCGTTTGCTCCACCATAAACTCACTCATGCTTACAAATTTCATTTATTCCTATTTCCAGACGTCTCTTGCTGATTTGTCATACATCTGGAAGCCGTATGAACAAAGAAAATGACTCCTTCCTCTGTCCCATTCTCCATCATCATGCTCTGTCTCTTTTATCACGCTGTTCTGACCTACAGGTCTCCTGTACCTCGCCTTCCAATGGCAGCAATTAGTGCAAATGATGCAAGCCACCAGCTCTGTCTTCTAGGTGAGCTTCGGAAACCACCATTTGAAAGAATGTTCCCACAGGAAATATTTATCTGTGTAAGTCCTCTTGAAGAAAAGCACTACCCTGAGCTTACCTTCGTGATGATGCCTTTTAGCATACGACACAGATTCCCCTTCATGCTGTGCGTGGAACCTCTGAATGCACCTTCTCACCAGATCTTCCCAGCCTGGCTTCATGGCTGCTCTCATGGTACTGGTATCCAGAGATGTGATCTTGCCTATGAGACAGGAGCAGGCATTATACCTACTCATTTACTATTTATAGGCAGAATTAAAATTTAAAAATACATACATTTACTTATTTTTGATTTCCTGAGACAGGGTTTTGCTATGTAGTTCAGGCTGGCTTTAAACTCACTATATAGCCCAGGCTGGCCTCAAACCAGCAGGGATCGTCCTCTCTCAGTTTCTTGAGATTACCTGGCTACATCCATTTATTTATAATTATACTTTTGTATTTATGGGGTTTTGGTTCTGGGACCTATCTCCCCCCATGGATACCCAAATTCACAAATGCTCAAGTTCCTTATATAAAATGGTTTTTGCATATAATTTACACACATTCTCCCATATACTTTAAATTATCTCCAAATTACTTAATACAATGCAAATTCTATGTAAATAATTATTGTATGTGTTATTTAGGGAGCAATGACAAGAAAAGTCTATATGCAAATTTTTTTTCCTCCTGAATACTTATCTGTTGTTGGTTGGGTACACACATGTGGAACCTATAGACAGGGAGAGGTTGGCCGTATTTAGGACAGGGACAAGGCCATGAACTGAAAAGGCATTTGATGACTGTAAGTCTCTTTCCCTCTCTCTGGTCCCCCAGCTCCTCAGTACTTCTACCCACCCCCAGCAATCACTTTTACCAGTCTTCTAAACATATTCCCTGCAATACCTTGGAGATCCTGACGAGTAGTAAAACTTTCTGATGAGGGAAGAACTGGTCTTTCCTTCATGGGGACTCTTCTTGCCACGCAAATCAAGCAGGACTGCAAATCTTAAATCATATACATTTATGTTTACCATATTAGGCCCTTTTAGTGATTCAAACAGATTTGAACATTTATGACTGCACAGTTGTACAAATGGATAAGGAATGATGAGGAAAAAAAATCATGTTCCTCAGCATTTCACTGGCTTTATTTGCTCTTTAACTAAAGTGAGAGATGGCTGTGGAGAGGGAGAACATGCTGTGCAGGACAAGCTGGGAGCAAGTACACAATAACGGTGATGCAAGTACATCCACCACGCTAGAACGCTAACCTCAGACACCAGCTCCCCAGTGAGGAAGAGAACAGACCTTTCTTATTAAATAACTGAGAGTAATTTAACTTACAATGAATGACTTACGAAAATGAAGAGAACTAAAGGATGATACTCTGTTTTGTTCGGAGATTTGCTTCCTGAGTTTTAGGTTTATCACAATTCGGGAAAACTAAAGCATCTATCAAACTTTGTAGGTAGTTCTACATCAGCAATGTGACATTAAGAACAGAATAAAATGAGTATGGATACAGATTCCTGGGATAGTGGCACTTAGTCTGCTTTACACATTTAAAGGAACCCAGGACCCCCAAATGTTTAATCACTATTAGGGATGCACCAGTACAGCAGTCATTAGCTGTTTAACAGAAGATGATTCAGTCCCTTGCTGCGCTACTGACATTTCCAATGTTCAGTGGCCACATGTGGAAGTTGGCTGTCAAGTTGGATGTGACATGGGTCACTCCCACAATCCCAGCAAATTTTACTGGACATCACATTTCTATACACTCAGAAGTTGAATTTATCACAAAAAATAGTAAATACTGAAAAGAAAAAAGAAATAGGTTCTGAATTTTTGTGTGTGACCACTAGTTTTAAAACAATGATGTGTGAAAGGAGTAAACACAGAGCCATGTAAGTAAGACGGCCTAGCTGTTGTCCTACCTTCTCCCTCCTCTTTGATGGACTTTGGTTGAGAGACAGCAAAGCACTGCATAGCTTCATACTTCTGATGTGCTTCCTGGTTACCATGCCCGTCCTCCTCTGCTTCGGGTAAGGGTTTGACCAGCATCCGACAGTTGAAAGTATGGCTGTTCCGCCTGGGAGGCTCTCCAGACCAAGATCCCCCGTTCACTAGCAAGGCAAAATAACCCAGCGTGATAAAGAAACCAACCCCGGATTCCCTGCTGCTGAAGTAGGAAAAGGGTGTAGAAAACTGTGGTTACTTTACTTTTATGAAGTGCCTTATACTTTTCTAAATATTCTCATAATCTAGAGGGGAAAATATTCTTCACAGTTTAACAACTTGGGAACATTCTTGGGATTTTGAAGTCTTCTATACCTCTTACTCTTCTCCCAGGCTGCTTCCCTTCAAGTTCTTGCCTTGATCATTTGTTATCAGAATACCACAATTCTAGTTTTTCTAGTTTCGATTTCTGGGAAATTTAGCTCAATCTAATTGCATTCCAGTTTTAGACGTGTGACCCCTACTCAGAACTCTATAAACGGCATCAACTGGCAAGTGCTTCACAGAATTTGGATTTAATATAGCGCAGAGCACAAAGCCCATTTCAACATATGAATCCCCAGCTCATGAGCAGATCTTTCACATTCCCCAGTTCTTGCCTCTCCATACCCCAACAAAGTCCCCTCTGGAGACTTGTTACTGCTGCTACCTGACCTAAAATATGAGGCTGATATTATCTCTCCTTCCAAATGTACTTCATACATCTTCTTCTTCTTTTTTTGTCTTTTTCTGAGACAGAGCCTCACTATGCAGTTCAGGCTGGCCTTGAACTTGTTTTATAGCCCAGGCTGCCCTCAAACTCTCAGAGACCCTCTTGCCTCAGCCTCCCAAGTGCTGGGATGACAGGCTTGCACCACCTCGCCCGGCCTACATCTTCTACTCAATAGTGCAGAAACCAGAAGATGTACATATTAACTCAATAAGGATACCAAACTAAATGAAAGACATCAATTTTTTGGAGATACATTAGAGAAAATGAAAGATAGGAAAGAATGACTGATTTTGGATACAAAAATGTAATTCTAAACCAGATGAGAAAACTGACAAGGAAGTTACTTGAAGAGCTGAAATCAAAATCAGTCTTAGCCGGGGACTTAGCTCAGCGGCATAAGCACCTGCCTGACAAGCGCAAGGTCATGAGTTTGATCCCCGGTACCAAAAAAATCAGTCTTAACTTTCTTTTTGCTGTTCTCTTCTTTACTGTTCCACATGCTTTGTTTAAAAATATTGGGACCAGAAGGACAATGAAACAGAATGAAAAAAAAAAAAGTGATCCATTTAGACAAGCAAATGTACCTCCAAAGTCACAAGATAGAGAACAGTGAAAAGGACAGGAGGTGCCATAGCAAGCCCCACGCTAACCTACAAGCATTAGGCTGCAGAGGATGAAAAAGGAAACACGTCTCAGACAGAAAAAAAGTGAACATCCCACCAACGGCACCAAATTATTTTAAAATTATAGACGGCACTACAGCTGGCTTTCTATGTCTTTCAGACATTCAGAAAGTTTATCCCACTATCAACAGTTGTAAAAACTCATTTACATAATGAAGACTACAAAGAGCAAGGAAGAAAGACAGAGTTCTTATTCAGGTTAATAAGTAAGTTGAAAGTTTAAAAAAAGGTACAATATAAAGAAAGGCAAAGAAGTCTTTATACGAGTGAATTAATAAGTATAGATCCTTTGAGAAACTCATGAAATTACTGAGCAGATCTGAAAATATTAGTTACTTGAAATAAGAAATCCACTTTCCTATTCATTATTAGAGAATATAATAAAGGAATCTCACAAAAGAATTCATACATTTTGTATTGCTTTTGCAATTACTTTGAACAAAGAGTTATCCTATCAAGGAAAAGCTAGCCATAATGGATTTTGAAAAGGATCTTTTCCTATTTATGGTGCTAACAATAAGACCTGGTAATAGAAATAGTTTTAAGAAAAAGAACAGAAATACTTGACAGCTTAGGACTTGACCTCATTCTGAATTAAAATACACACTTCTTTTTTCCATGAAGGTGTTCTTAGCATCATCAGTTTAAGTGAGAATATTAAAAAAAGAAGCACTGAGTAAGTGGGAACAGCAATATTCTAATGCAGCATCTAAGGTGGGTTCATGCTGTGAGTCACCCACTTTAGAATGCAGCCCTCTGTCATCACACACACTTCCAGGCAGGAACCGCAAAATAAGGTGAGGAAGTCAGGCCATTGGTGACAGGCTGAGTGGGCTACGGAGGCCGCACACAGCTGAGCCACTCGGGAGTCTCACATGAAAGCAACAACTTGTGCTGCAGGGCCGATACACGGAATCTGTCTATGCTATGCTGTTCCTTAAAGTCTGTATGTGGAGTACACGTACATGATACCCTTCCTACAGGCAGGATTCAAAATGAGTTGATCTCAAACTCCTCCTAACCTTCTATTTTTCTGTTACAAAGTTAAAAACAAACCAAACTGGACAGATGTGAGTTGGTACTGGATAGAGTGAGGCAATTCGCTACCTTCTTAAAAACCAACAGAGCCAGGCATGGTGGCATATACCTGTAATCCCAGCACTCAGAGGAGGCTGAGGCAAGATTGTTCCAAGTTAGAGACCAGCCTGGGCTACAAAGTGAGCTCAAAGCCAGCCTGAACTGCATAGAGAGACCCTGTCTCAAAAAGATAAAACAAAACACAAAACCAGAAACAAATTCATGAAAACAGCTGCAATGGGAACTTTTCTGAGTCATTCTCATATATTTTAAATGTGGTTTATGATCAAAATGATCATTCATTAAAAACCAGTTCTAAGCTTAAATACTTATTAAGGCCTCCAAAACTACCTAGTATCTCTTACCCCCAACTGATACAATACAGTTTTTTTTTTGAGACAGGGTTTGCTATGTAGTTCAGGCTGGCCTTGAGTCACTTTTTTAGCCCAGGCTGGCCTTGAAGTCACATCAATCCTCCTGCCTTAGCCTCCTGAGTGCTGGGATTATAGGTGTGTGCCACCATCCTGGTTTATAATGCAGTTTTATCCACTTCAACTAAGATAGTGTGTGTGAATGGGGTGGGGGAGAAGGAGGAGGCCCATCAGACAGTCATTTACCTATAGACTTTGGCAGCAGGTTTTTGACAAATTCAGTGTGGTCCCCAACATGCAGGATGCTATATACACTTTTGTTCATCAGCTCTTCTTGGTTATACCTTAGATACTGTGTCACATTCTCTGAAACAAACACCACGTTGCCTTCCAGGTTCACTACAAAGAAGAACCCATCCAGGGCCTAAGGGAAAAGATACAACTGTTTTAGCAACAACACGATATAAAATTACATGCAACTGTTAAGAAGGGAGTGAGCCCTTGAAGGGAAACCCTTAATTCACAGGTGATAAGAGGCCTCCTGCCCTTTCCCTAGTTTTCAGAAGCAGCATATTTCCTCTCAGGAAGCAGAAATTATTCCATCTTAGTGGGAGAGAGGCTAGAACAGGGTTTCTTGTCATAATTTAAACAACAAATACTGTTAATATACAGGAGGATCAATCTTGCCAGATAAAACGTGCAGATATTTATCTTTATTTTTCAGAAAGAGACTGGTGTACCTCACAGGGTTAAAAGCAACTTTTCTGAGGCAGGAGGATCACTGCAAGTTTGAGACTAGCCTAGGCTACAAAGTGAGCTTAAGGCCAGCCTGAACTGCATAGAGAGGCCCTGTCTCAAAAAGACCCTGGGGAAAAAAAAGCAACTTTCATATTGGCTACCAGCCCAATATATAGTTATTTTGTTCTACAGTTTTTCATGTTATACATGGGAGGAAAAGGTCAGTGGCAACTTGTTTTGGTTTAAAAGTATCAAGGGAAAATAATCCCTTGATTTTATTACTTTTAAAGCTGCAAATGACATTAGAAGTTTAAAGAGACATTAGTCCTTTATTGTGTGGCATGTAGGGGACAGAGCCCGCCTGTGCTGTTCTCCAGATTAAGATGCAGCTTTCTAAATTATCTATATAATGAAGTGTGCTTCCCACAACACATCACTTCAGTCTGCTGTAGGGAAGAGATAAAAAAGAATCGAAGCTCTTTCCAGGAAGTAGACATAACAGTACTATGCCTATTATGTACCATGTCATTCCAACGTTTATAATTCTAGAAGGATCTTTCTTTCTTTGTTGGCTGTTTGCTTTTTGAGACAAGGTCTTACTATGTAGTTCATGGTGGCCTTGAACTCATTATGCAGCCCAGGATGACCTCAAATTCATGGAGAACTTTTTGCTTCAGCCTCCCAAATGTTGGGACTACAAGTATGTATCACCATACCCAGCTATCCTTCCCAATCTAAAGAGGAGGAAATGGGGGTTCAAAAGGTTGGTGACTGCCCAAGATCGTATGACTAGTCTATGGCAAGAGTCGGAATTTGAATGCAGACAGATATGATTCTGAAGCTTAAGCTTCCAATTTCTGAGCAGCAGTGTGCTCTTCTCCAATAGTCACCCCGCCCCACTACATTTGTGTGGGCCATGACAAGGCTGGGGTTCAGGGAATTTCTCCCGGGTGTACTTCCCCCACTTGCTGTTTCTGACCATTGCTTATCAGAACTCTGGTTCAGCAATCAGGTGAATGGTCAAGACTAGAACAGGCATGATCTGATCAGGGTCGCCTAGTCTAGTCAGTTTATGCCAATTGGTTTCTTCATGATGTGCATTTATTACCATCTTTAACCTCCATAGGCATGGACAGGGCCTTGAGTGTTTGGCTTTTTTAAATAAGTTATTATTTAACAGACCCTGTTCTGTGAGTTACCCTTAAATATATGTCACCTTTACATCTACTGTCATCAGAAAACTTAGTGTTCCTTCAAACTGTAAGAGATACAAGGTAAGCAGGGAGAAGTTTCTTTTTTTTTTTTATTTTAAAGAGGGTAAAACAGAACAAAGCAGATCAGAAGAAAACAATGTAAGTGACATAAGAGTTCAAAGCAAGACAACAAGAGATCAACAGTGCTACCATAATGTCTCTTATTTTCTTTCCTCTAAACAGTTGTCTAAGTGAGGAGTTTCTTTAATAAAGAAGTAACACTTGCTTTTCTTAAATCTTCTGTCAGGTTTTCTCAGAGTAGGCTGGGACTAACTCTTGAGAACTGTGTACATGTACGTACTGGGGGGGGGGCAGGAAGGTAATCACCTGATTCTGACTGGTTATGTACCAAGTAACCCTTTTAAATTCATTGTGTTAGATACACATTCAACAGGGATTTTCATAATTATATTACCTATAGTTCACTTTTGAAAGTACACACTGCTTCCTACTGCTCTACAAATGGACTGATCTGTGGCCTAATAAAACTGAAATTTCATCTCTTAGAGTTACATTTTTTTAAAGCTCACTATGATATGCTGACTTGGTTTTGTTGCCTAGCAACCACTATGCTATGATGTAAGTAGAGTGTGCATCTATGCCTAGGAACAGCTTCACAAGAATGTGTTTTCTGTTTAAATGATCTCATGTAAACAGGGGCAAAAGATTTAAATTCAAACCATAAGTCATTAGATTCAAACACTATTTTTAACACTAAGCACTAAAGTCCTGCTACATAGATACAATGTTCAATGCAGTGAATTCTGATGTCATTCTGAAACAGCAAAAATGTTGATCTGATTTTATAAGCAGGTCCACTGACATCTAACAAGCAGACTGTCCACCATTAGTGAACTCAATCTCAAAGGGCTTGAATTGTAGTCTTGTAGTTACTCCAAGCATTTCTTTTCAGAAGTCTTGAAAGTCTTCCCAGGAATTTTTACTCTAATTTTTCCCACCAGAAATAATGAATAAACACAGGCATATAAAAATTTCCCAAATGTAATTATTTAGCTTACTCTAATTTTCAAATCAACTTTCTGTTTCTAATTCTAGTTTTTCCAAAGGAAATTACCCACTTTCTTTCATGTAATTCTAAACAATCCACCTAGTTACAGTCTTCATTATCTGCTTCTAAGAACCAAGTAGAAAACAGCACTCTGATCTTTCACAGTCTCTCTGAGAATTTAATCAGGTTACATGTGTTTGTATTTTTAGCTGGGCATGGTGGCATATGCCTGTAATCCCAGCACTCAGGAGGCTATGGCAAGGGGATCACTGCCAGTTCAAGACCAGCCTGGACTACAAAGTGAGCTCAAGGCCAGCCTGAACTGCACAGCAAGACCCTGTCTCCAAAAGACAAAAAAAAAAAAGTGTTTGTATTTTTTTCCCTGGAAATTGTGGTTGAATGTTTTTAAACTAGTGATTCAAGAGAAGATAAATAGCTACTAACACCAAGTCATTTAAAGGCTTTTGGCCAGCAGGTCCAGCCCTAAGGAATGAATTCTGTCATTGAAATACAAAGATTGGGTCAGATGATCTTTAACTTTTTCTTTCTCTCTCCCACCTATTACCCCCAATTATTTGGTAATTTCCATAGAATTAGATTTTCTAAAAATAAAAATCACATGCAACAACTAAGAAAAGGTGGAAACAAAGTCAAGAGAGAACTGGTTATCTTTGTTTTAAAAATTGTAATTTCTTATATATGTATGGTGGATGTAACAAGCTTCTGCTATAATGACAGCATTGTAAGCCCTGGTCATTTTTCAACCCCATCATATTATCAGTAAAGAAAATTATCTTAAGAACTGACATAATTTATGTCTCAAGGTTCCCGCTTCTTGTTATAGTCACTGACTCCCCCCTCACCCATTGTACTACAGCCTACACCTTGAATTTTAATTTTGGAACAGGAATAGCAAAGCATTTGGTATTTAGTACTTGCTAGTAAAATAGGAAAACATCATGTTACAAATTCTAAGCAGTAGCTGGCCATAAAGTTTCCCAAAGCTAATAAAGAAGAGGCAGTAGTCAATCAACTATTACGCTGTGTTAATCTTAGAAGTTCCTTCTGCCTATTCTTTCAGTTTTCATTTTTTATGCGATAAAAAAGCTAGTTTGAAGTACCATACACAGAAAGCAGAAGTCTCCTCTTTGTTTCTAAAAATTTAACCTGTATATATAGGCAGAGGTACATGGTGTACATAGAACTTAAAATTTTGGAGAATATACCAAACTAAAATATACCATAGCATTTAACAGCACTTGTGAATTCTCCAAAATAAATACTCAACTGTTGATTAAAACCTGTCAATTTATATTCTCATCTGGTTAAATTCTACACTGTTAGTTTCAAACAAACATGCTGGTGGCAGGTGCCAGAACATACACAGATAACCTACATACGTTAGTAAGCTCAAGAGACCTGTACTACAGTACTAATGTGGGTTCTCCTTAAATTATATTCTCCTGCAATTAACATCATGTGAACATCAACAACAATGTAGAATACAGAACCAAAATGAAGGCATACTACCTCAAGCATCATGGGCCCCAGCGCATCCTTGTCGATGACACCCTGCCCTGTGGATGATACATCTGACTTCTGCACTTCATCTATGTTGGCAGCTGCTGCTTTCTCTGCAACAAATATAATTGTGAATGAAATGGTTGTGCTATTTCAAGGGCAGAATGACACAGAAATATTTTTGCTGTAATGATTTGTAAAACTCTCTGATGTGATCAGATCTGACTATAAAAGAGTACATCCCCACTGACCCTGAGTGGGAGAAAAGGCTGGAAGAGGAACCAGGCATTAACTTTTCACCTCCAGAATTTGTGGCTCTGATCTCCTTTCGGGCTGCTGTGTAAATGAGTTTAGAGGTTTCATGCTAGTCCCGGATAGGCATTTTTGCACATTATGAAACCACTATATACTATGACACAATTAGTTTCTACTCAAGAGAGGCCCAAAACTAGGATAAAGGAGGGCCTGTTGTTCACCATTCAGTAGCACAACCAGAGATCTATCTGCACATATTTGATGAAGAATATCAAGAAGTCCTGACCTGCTACAGTTGTCCTTCCCTGACACTTTATAATGTCTGTCTGGACTCTTCCTTAACTGTTCCACTTCTGCTCATGTTTACATTTAAACTGATCAGGAAAGATTTGGTACCTGACTTATTCAAAGGGCTTAAGGATTTAAAGTGAAGGAAAGAGACACCCTATTAGGCACCCAGAGGATGCCCTCTGATCTAGTACAGAGGCATATGACATGTACTCTTGGTTCTAGGACTGGCAAGGTGGGCAAGGCCCACAAGGCCAGATGACATTCCACCATAGATAAGACTATTTGGGGGAAAAAACTCCGGGGAAGAAAGACATGCATATTTATCAATATATGTGTAAGCTAGTTATTTCAGAACACCAAAAAAAGTTTGGAGTGTAACTGATACATATCAACAACCTGCTAGAAAACAACACAAAAGCAATGTGCCAATTTACTTATTCCTGAATAAATTATACCCTTGTTTACACTGAATGTTATTGCAATTTACTGAAAAACAAAACAAAAAAACAAAACAAATTATAATTCAATTTAGCACTCATACTCAACTGCTTTCATGACTTCTGTGAATTTTTTCTTTAAAGATTTTATGCAGTATTTAGAAATTTATAAAAGCTAATTTATAAAACTTAAATAATTAGCAATCATCCAGGTCCTCCAAATGCTGCCATTCCCATCCCTGATGGAGATGTTCTGTGATGCATATTTATCAGTGGACTGGGAAGAGGACTCCAACCAAGCCATTTCTGAGGCTTCAGTTTCCTTTCCTGCTTCTGCCATCATGGGCTAGGCCAAGAGTAACTGGACTGATATGCAAAACACACTTTAAAAATTACCAAATTGCTTGTAGATGTAACTTACTACTAGCGCATACTATCTGTAGTCATTAATTCTTCTGTACTGAGTTCCACATGTAATTTTTTGGGCAGAGTTTATCACAAGCAGACAATATCTAGTTTTTCAATTACTATCTCTTTGAACCATCACCTCTTTATAGGTAAAAAATTGTGACCATTTATAAATGGAAGTGTGACTTGTCTGGTACTTTTAAAACTCAAAAGTGTGCAGACTCTCCCCTGCCAAAGGGCCCTTAATGCCTGCTCTCTATAGGCTTGATTTCATCCAAATTTCTCACCAGTTGGTTGTTAGAGTGGAAGGTTTGCTAGGACGTCCAGTCACAGGACACAGAACTGTCTCAGCCAATTACTGATCTTTTTGTTGCTAAAGTAAATGTACCCTGGGGCATGTTTTCGGTTTTCTTTCCCCCAGTTTACTCTGTAAGTTGTAGATTTCTCCTTAGGCTTTGTTCACTATCCTATGCATCAGAGAAAGGACAGGACATGCACCAATCACTTGCTCCCTCATCTAGTTCTCAGGGAACATTTTGCTAAAAAGCTGTCCTGGACTTAGCTCATGTGTCATGACCTACCCACACAGCTCTCTGTGGAGCCCCCTTGGATTGAACAGGGCTCCTGGACCCCTGTTAACTGTGCTGCATTATTTAGGCCCTAGTGTGCCTCAGACTGAAGGCTCTGGGAGCTTAATACAAAATCTCAACACCTGTGTACTAAGTATCAGAGACTGCCGAGGTCCTCTGGATTCCTATTCCTGCTGTGTCTCCAGCCCAGGGGAGGTCAAGTGCTGACAGGACGAGCTGCCTGCTGCCTGCAGCCTTTGCTCTGCTTGCTGCTGTCCCGGAGTACCGCTCCCTTCCCAGAAGCATTCTTAGGCAGCACCGATGATTCTCAGTTCTGTGACATAGACTGAATTCTCTAATACAGATTTATTCCTTGAATAAAAGCCTGGCTCACTCCTAGGGAGTATTCCCACTATCCTCCCAGCAATGCCCCTAGTTCAGTTTTCCAAAAATATTTGGTGCCTGCCTGACTAGTGTCAGGCACTAGGATACTAGAAGTGTAGGAGTAGGTGAAGTTGTAGAGTCTGACTGTAAAGCCCTGGGTTCAAGCCCAGTTCCATGAAGAGGAAGAAAAAAGAACAAGTAAAAGAATAAGAGAAAGACAATTTTAAAAATGGAAATTATGACGTGGGGGGAGTGTGAGTGCTGAAACAACAGCTGCCATCCAAAGGCAACTCTGCCCCTACTACTGACCACTAGAAAACTGCAAGCTATTGTCACAAGATTCGGATGCCACAATAGTAGGAAATTACAGTTTTTTTGTGGTGTCCACAGTACTGTTCTATTTGAGGGTAAATATAAAATAATGTTTTTGTTAATAATTTACTTTGGGCTTTTGTAAAGCCAATCTCTGGGCTTTGTGAGACATTTATGTATTTTTTGGTACAAGGACTCAAATTTAGGGCCTCGCATTTGTCAGGTAGGAACTATGCTGCTTAGTTACATCCCTGGCATCTGATCATCTTTTTGAGGACCAAAATTCATCTTCTAATATTTTTGCAGAATCAAAAATAGTTTTACTCAGACAACTCAGTCAGGCAGGTTCCTAAGCTAGCGGTAATGGAGTCCAGGCATTCTAAATATCTTAGCAATATGCTTAGGCAAACAGTTTGAGACTTTTATCAGAAAATATACAGAATCAGGATCAAATGGGCATAATATTCTATTACTGGAAATTTACACATCAGATATAATTTGGGGTAAGAGTCTAAAAATCTAAATTAAGACAGAATTTAGATCTGCTGTAACATGTACGTGGAGAACTAGTGGAAAGCCTGAATAAAATGAATTTTCACCTTGAAAAATTATGTATATTTAAAATAAAAAAATTTAAAAACTAAATAAAAAAGAAAAATTATGTATAATGACAAAATATACTGGGTTTTTTCGAGTATATAATATTAAACTGATAAATCTTTTTGAAAAAAGCAGCAGTTGATATGAGAAAGAGGACAAGCAGCCTCTCTGAGCCACACAATGAGACAGAAGATGGCTTTGGGGGGCTTCAGTGGTCACTGAGTGCGTAGCTGACAGAAGCCCAGTGAACTACAGTTGTTACCTGAGAATCCATGCTATGCAGTTCAGTCTGCCCTCCAACTCCCAGCAATCCTCCTGCCTCAGTCTCCTGAGTGCTGGAATTATGGACATGTGCCACCATGCCCGGAGAGCTCATGCTTTAGCCAGGAAGGCAAAACAATTCAATGAACCAATGAGAACAAAAGGCTATTGTAACCTCCTAAGAATGAACTTCAAGCTCAAAGAGAGAAAGATGGCCTGGCATAGCTGAAAATATTTACAAACCCAGTGGATTTTGAGGGATATACAAGGGAATGGCAACAAGAAGACGGGGCAATGCATCTCTGGGGCGGTACCATCGGGAATTTTAGTGCGGGCCTGAGGGTCAATACTTAGGAGATTTATCCCAAAGCTCTCACCTCACCTAGAGCTCTACCTACCAATTTCTGCCTGAAAATGAAATGAATCTTTTCATGAGATCAATTTGACATTATTTTAGAGGAACATGTGGCTTGAAAGAAAGCCCCAGAGTGATTCTACAAGATTAATTTCAAGGGAACTTTTAAAAGTTGCAATGTTTACACAAATGCAATTTATGTATATTTAAGAGTGGGAAATTTTCAGCACCTGTGACTAAACAAGTATAAGCCAAAGGGTAAGAACTCAGTGCTTTTCAGTCCTATCCTCACAAGAATGTTTGGAATATGTGTGTTTTCTAGCCAATTTGTTATCTAGTTTTCAATTCTGTATTAAATTTGTACTTTGGCCATTTGTTAATGCTAGAAAGAAAGAAATCAATAATATGAAGTGACAGAAAATACCCAGAAATATGGTTTTACCAATGTAACTGGAATCTAAATGCAATAGCCTTGAATTTATATTATTTGGGTACTTTTCATGGAATAGCTACCATCCCTGTTCAATGTTCAGTTTAACTTTGAAATTAAACAGGAGGAGAAAGGGGAGAAGGAAGAAGAGATAGACTTCAAGATACACTTACACTGTTTTGCTAACTGGAAATATACTGGTATTTTATTTTTACAATATGCTGGTTATCTTGATAGAGAATTTCAGTAATGAGTATTTTATTTTTATGTGGCAGATAAAAATAAGTTTAAATCCTTAGATATATTTACCCTTCTGTAAGTACACCATAACTATACTAAGACACTATTTTAATATTTTTAAATTAGGCAATTTTCTCAGCAGTCACCAACTATATTTAGTTTTCTATATTTTGCATCCATTAACCATAAAATATATTCTGTGACAAAAATATCCTTCAGTGAAGTCAACAGTAGAAAGCTAGTCTCCAAGTTTAATATGATCACAACCTTATAAATCTTATTACAGATAGAACTCTTGCACACTGAAGAAAGAGATGCTAGAATTTAATTTTCAGAGCCTAAGGAAAGATTTGTCTCTGTCTTCCTACATTTATCATGTCTTCCTACTGCACTGTAACCATTAAAGTTATTCTTTTCAATATGACCTAAAAGAACAATGAAAATAATTTTTTTCTTTACTCTGAAAAATTTTTTAAAAAAATTATGAAATAATTATGATCTTTTAATAGCACAGTTTTATAAACCCAAAACCCCACTGAGTGGAGAGACTGTCCAATGATGCCTCTATATCTCTATCTTTTTCTTCCTGGGTGGCTGCTTCAAAAATAGTCCTTTTTGATTCTCTCTCCATTTTCCTCTCTACAGACATCCAATACTAATTAATTAGATTTCCACTTTCAAAGCAAAGAATAAAACTCTGTCTCTTCAGGGACTGTGTTAAGATGAGTCATACCACAAACTGGGGGAAAATCATTAATATTACATTCCATATGGTTTGCGTGTCTTTTTTTGAGACAAGGTTTCACTATGCAGTTCAGGCTGGCCTCGAACTTGTAGCAATCCTCTTGCCTCAGCCTCCTGAGTGCTAGGATTATAGGTATGTACTACCAGATTTGGCCCTTCAAACATTTTTTTTATAAGTAGCTATTATTTGCATTTTCTCTCAGAACAAAAGGAAGGTGAAGCATTTCATTTCTAGAGGTGTAACTGATTCAAATACACAAGAAAAAACATTTTTTTTAACAATTGAATTAAACTGCCCTTTACTGCTGGCATGTAAAAGCATACATTTGAAAGTAAAATTCCATAAGAATTTTACTTATGGTAAGAACCATAAATCAGAAATTGATCCCAGAAAAAAAATTATCTTAAAAAACTATATTAGATATTTGTAATTATGAAGTACTTTTTTAAAAAAAAGATTAGTTTTTGGTAATATATTAACTTTCATATATTAGAGAGTCTTGGGTATTTGTTAGGCAACTGCACTGAACACATAAATTCAGAGTCTTCCCAGAAAATGCTAGCAGAACAGTCCCACCCTTTCACCAGGAAGGGAGTGAGGACTCCAGGGGTGGCCACATGGCTGTTCTAACTAAAGCAGAGGAGTGGCCATTACCACTGATATCAGGGACCTGTACACCTTCTAGCACTCACCCATTACAGGGACAGGGTGATACTGCCATTATAGTGTA
The DNA here is from genome assembly GCA_004027455.1 of Hydrochoerus hydrochaeris. Lineage (NCBI taxonomy): Eukaryota > Metazoa > Chordata > Mammalia > Rodentia > Hydrochaeridae > Hydrochoerus > Hydrochoerus hydrochaeris. Next base: position 142,596 of record PVLA01000784.1, read on the forward strand.
AAGTTCGTTCTCTCGTTCTCTCGTTGTCTGTCTGTCTGTCTGTCTGTCTGTCTCTCTCTCTCTCTCCCCCCACCTAAGACGCTATGGAAAAGGTATGGACATTAGTCTTCTTTAAAAAGCCTGATTTCAAACAATAGCACTCACACTGTAAAAATACATCAACTGAGAGGTAATCCACAGGGTATTGATACATATACAGTATAGAAGAATTTTCCCACTGCCCCTGTTTAGATAACCCTGATATGAAAGCCAATTAAAAGTTTGTTATTTCTTTATGTGATCAAGCATGAAGATAGTTAGTTTTATTGAACCTGTGTTATTTAAAGCATTAGAATTCCTGCCTAAAAATGGAACCTGATACTTTGTGCAGATTTTATAATTAATTCTACTGCTTCAAAGTAAGTAAAATCATTCACACAAAAATCTATCAATTTCTCAGTGGACTGACATCAAACACAAGTCTAACCACAGCAAATTTTAAGACTCTACTGGGAATACAGCCACAATTTCCATCTTTTCTTGCATTCTGGAATTGGATGGTTTCAGCTGAAGCAATTGTCAGACACCCATACAGAGTCACTGAAACAATGACAAGCAGTGGCCAAGCATCATAGGTTAAATATTACAGAAAAAGTTACACAGCATCTCAAAGGTTCTAGAAGGTAAAATGAGAGAATTATGCATCTGCACCCAACTAAAATTAGAAAAACCACCATATGGCTGTGTGAAGCCAGCAGCACATTCTTATTCATTAGGAAGCATTCTGCTAAACATAAAAACACAGGCCCTTCCTGTGCTCTCCAAATGTGTTTATCTTTTCAGCATTAATGCACTATATATCATCGAGCTGCTGAAATCTCCTGCTGTGCATATTAAAAACATGCAGCTGCACTTTCTTTAGTAGCGGGAGGAACTTAAGGCCCAAGATGCCTCCCTATCCGATACTGGGTTCTTGTTATTGCACCATGATTTCACTTTGGCATGAAGAAATGGCAAAGTTCACCCTTCTCGAGGCCATCTCCACCCAGCAGTACCTTCTTACACTCTGCTTCAGAGAAAGTAACAGACTTAGTTTCATGTTCATCAACGGGAAGACATTACTGCTTAAGACATTACTTTTAACATTTAACATTAATGTTGTTCTGTATACTTCTTGAGAGAGGACAATTACTAGATTCAGAGTATAAATGGTTAGGAAAATCCCCCTGTTCCTAACAACTCAACTATTACCCATTCTGCTGTCACCCAAAGTATTTTTATTTAGTACTGTACTTCACATATTACCTATCGGTATTGAACTTAATAGGTAAAATGACAGTGGATAATCTTTCATTGTGAGCCATCTGAATATATAATATATAACAATTTATCCAAAGTCTCTTAAATAATCTGTTTTTATGTCCATAGTTCAAAAAAAGTCAGGTACACAATAAACCATACATATACTGAAAGAACACATGGAAATAGCTTCAGAAGTGTTAAACAAGTTAATGAACCTAAAGGCAACAAGTATGTAATACTAAGTTTATTATGGCAGCACTCACTCATTCCATGAGATCACGGTGTATCTTTACTTATATCTTCCAGAGCAATGGATTTTTGAGAGTGAAATGCCAAATACCAGTGAAAATTATCAGAGTGAGTTCTGATTCACTGGACTCAGCTAGCTACAATTCAGGCACTCTCAGACTGTACACTGGCACAGATGCCCTTGTCTTTGAGGGCCCTGTTGCTGCTCTACAAGGTTTAATTCCATTCAGTCAGGCCCTCCCTCGGTGTTTTCTCAGTGCCCCATGCCCACCCCATCCGAAGACCTCCCTCATGGGGCGGGGGACTTTTCACTGCACTGTTGGCTCCAAGAAATGTTTTTTTTAAATTCACTTCTCGGCACACAGTGGGTACTCAATGTTGTGTTAATACTGAACAGTTTCACAGCTGCAGCTGAAGTGAAATTCAGTTTAGCAAGGATCAAAGGATAACGAATGTCTGTTTAGAAGTATGTATCTGTTTTGAAGAGCTTTACTGTCTAGATAACATAGTGGAGTAGAGGTTTAAGACTCTGATTTTTGGAGTCAAAGGATTTGGAAGGGCCTAGATGAGAAAAATGTTCAGACTACACATTAAGGGCAGTAGAGTAATTCCAGAAGAGCAAGTGGAAGGAAGAAGAGGTAAAAGGGAGCAAGGATTGTAGAGGGCACTCCCAAACAAACCAGCATTTTAAGTCCAGATTCTCATCTAGGAAGTTACAACCTGCTTCATGCAAAAAAGTAGTTTGGGCATTAATGAGCTTTTTTATTTTTATTTTTAAAATCAAATCCTGGAATTTTCCTACTCATAGCTCTTAAATTTACATGTGAGGTGGAGTGTGTGTGTGTGTGTGTGTGTGTGGTAGTTCTACATATTGTTCCATTAGCCTGAGGATCTGGTATAAAAGACCTTCTTCACCAGGTTTCTTGTCCCTCCCACACAGCACTCTGGAGAGAGTAGTTGGCCTCTAAGGATCAAGTTACAAGTTACCCCAGGAGAGGTATCTAGGAAGTGTGATTAGCTTGAGGAAGGACTGAAATCCCTGGAGGGGTTGGTAACTGAATGCCATAAAAAGGCCCAACAAAGATGCAGGAAGGAGGGCAGAATAAGTAAAAAAAAGGAGGGTTCTTGACACCCAGGTTTCTGCCTCACCTTACAGGTGGCTATTCAGAGGGGTGCCTCCCAGGGTGTCACCTGACCTTCATTTGTCTTTGGGGTTCTCCTGTCCTGCTCAGGAGTCCTTTGTGCTCCCCCTCGGCACACCAATGTGCACTGCTCTGATTCATTTGGATGTTCCACTTCTTAGGCCTGCCTGCCCTTCTCCCGGCACACTCCTCTTCCTTAGACACAGCCCCTTCCTAAAGAGACGCTACAGCCACTTGCATGCATCCTCTTCTCCTTCCCCCCACTGTGATTCTAACAATACCACAGGGAGGTTAACACTCCGGGCTTCATTTTGCTTACTGCCGTCTATTCCCAAGTCTCTCATTCTAACACTTGCTTGAGCAATCATGGGAGGACCTTACTACGGTGCTTTGTAAAAAACAGGTGTTCCCAATTTAAAGTACCTAATGCAAAAAGCTGATAATAGGACACAGAACCATCCAATTTTGAGATATAACACATTAAATTATGCTAAGTCATACCTGAGTAGAGAAAGCAAAGCACTGATAAGGCGGCATAGTACCGCAGAATATGGGAGGAGGATGGGGTGGGATGGGGAGGGACCAAGGAGCAGGGAGACTCTCCAGGGATCAAAGCAACCAGAATTCACCAGAACAAAGGCAATGACTGCCAGGTGAGTAAGGAACCATCTATGGGAATGAGACTAGCTAGCAGTTAATATATAAACATGTACATACACACAATGGCTATACCTTAAAAAACTGATAATCTTACTCCAAAGAATCCCAGCCTGGGGAAGACACAGGTATACCCTGTAAGACTTCAGAAAGAAAGGACATGCTGGACATGTGGAAGTTTAACAGTCTATATGCTCCAAAATATAACTTTGTGGGGGACACTAAAGTATCATTTTTATAATGTATGGAAACTTACGTTTAATCTATTTTATCCAAATTCTTCAAATGGCTGTAATTGAACTTACATTTTTATATATACATATAAATGTGTGTCCCCTTTACCCCCAATTCTGACAATAGTTTCAGTTCTTACGAACTGGGCACTAGCGGGGCTGTGCAGAAGTAAGGGCTGGCCACACAGGCAAGGTGCTGTGAGGAACAAAGCAGTCATGAATTATTCATCTTCTACACTAAGATCATTCGGGGACCTCTTCCAAAAGAGAGGTGTCATCTTAAATTACCTATGTCAAACGTGAGCAGTCTGGTGAAAGTGACGGTCTGCTTTGTTTCAAAGGTCAAATAGTTATGTGGCATTATGGAGCTTTTTAAAAATAATGTTTGCTTATACAACAAAAAGAAACATGACATTTTAAAATTTTAATATATATACCTAAACTTTGCCTGATTGTGGAGAATGATCATTGAATTTAGAGTAGGAGGTAAGTAAAACAGTAGGTGAAAAGGAGTGGGAAGCATTTGGTAAATAATCCAAAGCAGGTTTTTCCTAATTTGCTAATAAATGTTGTATCTTTACTGTCAGTATAATATTCTAACTTCACTGGATATTCTAGAAAGAGCTCATGTCAGATCTCTATTAAATAGTCACTGCATTTCATGACAACAGGAGATTTAAACAAATCTTTAAAGTGACTCTTTAAATTTCATGTGGCGTGAATTCTCTCCAATTTAAGCAGGAATGGCAGTGAATCATCAACCAAACTTCTACAACTATTTAAAGCAGGAGGCAATTAGAAAGAAAAAAAAAAAAAAAAAGAGGAGGGGTCAGCCTTACTCAGAAACTGACACGTCTCAACCAGGCAGTAGGAGAGGCAAGAGGGCCCTGAAAGCTGCTGGCACCTGCATGTTTCAGAGCCCAGCAGAAGCGCAGAGGAGAGACGGCCACAATTTGCATGTCCAGATCAAAGTGAAATTAACAAAGACCAACACTTACAAAGTTTCCAGCATTTGGTATCCCGATTACCTCTGCTATGAACAGATCCTCTCCTTTTCTTAATGCATGTAATTTCCAGCATAATTTGTAAATTTAGGGAAAAGTACTGTGATGCCCTGTAAATTTAGTAACTGTCCAGTCTTTTACATCACTAATGTGTTCTTAAATACTATAATAAGGACTATTTAAAAATCCACTTGCAAGAAATCACAAAAACTGTCATTTGGAAACTTGGTAATTTCTTCTCCAGTAGTTTATAATAAATCATAAGCCTCGATACACAGACATACAGACAGCACTGTGGCTATCAAAGGACAAGGCAAAAAGAAAAGTTTGCAGGTGAATTATAATCATCTATATAGGCCATGGACCGTATCACAATTCAATAGCTTATTATAAACATACACAAAAACACAATAGTAATTAAGTTATTCCATATTAAATTAACTGACTTAAATTAGTTAGAAATTAGTTTTGCTTTATGTGTATTAGACACAAGAGATGTTTCCATAACATTCTACAACCATTCAAATAATGAAATAACATAAAATCTTCATAAAATGTTTTCTTACTTTCCATCTTAATTATCCCAATTAAGCATTCAAGTGCTAGATAAGTTAGTTTTACACAGTTGTCAGGACTGCAGAAAGCTCTACCCAGTGGAATTGTGAAACAAGTTAGCCTTAATGCAGATGCACACTTTGAATCTGCAAGTCTTGTTTTTGGAAACCCTGCTTGCTGGTGACAGCTCACAGTGAGGCAGGTAATGTGGGTGAAGATGACAGACTGGGCAGGCCCAGTTGTCAGAGGCAGCAGGAGAGCAGAAGAGAGACTTCTCAGCAGACTCAGAACCCAGACTGCAGGGGGACGCTGGACTCTGTCATTTGTCATCCATCTGCCTCTCAAAGGAACCAAATATTATGTTAGATTTGCTTTTTCAAACTATATTGTCTTTCATCGCATCAATGGACAGTGGGCTTTCCAGAGCCTAGAACTGGGGCAGTTGTCAGGTTGGTATTGCCAACAGAAATATTTGGCTGCATATAGGGTTTCCTGGGAGCAAGTTCGAACATGACCTCAATCTTTCCCAAGCTTATCATAATACTGTAAGGCTCTGCTGATTCAGCACTGCAATCTATAATCACTTGCAAAATGCCCCTGCCTCACAGGGATGTTATGAGGCTTAATATAATAACACAGGTGAAACACTTTGAGCACTACAAAAGACAGGTACTAATAATACTATTCTGCATTGATAATTACATCCAGGCTTACTAAGAATCTAATATTACAAGTATAAAGTACTTTAAATAACTTACTAAAAATAACTGTATGACAAAAATCTGAAATCATTCAGGTTTAAAAATGGAATGGACAGGCTTTGTAAGGCTAAGTCAAAATGAAAAGAAACAGACAAGTTTTTACTAAAAGCAAAGAACATGACAAGTCTTGGTGATAAGAAAAACTGAATCAGAAACTTTTACAAAGTAAGAGTGTATTTTAAAGCAGTTATTTTGAGTCATTGCTACAAATAAATTCAGTAACATTTCTATGGTTTTCCTATCAACAAATTTAAATTTTAAGTCCAAGTCAGTAAAACAGTAATACATTTCTTTAGTTTTCAATGACAACACTGAAAACACACATTTTAACTAAATTTGCTAAAACATGGAAAGTTTGCAGGATGTAATTTTTTTTCTTTTTTGCAGTACTGCTTATTGAACCCAGACTCTTTACACTGAACTACATCCCCAGTGGGGTTCCCCCCCTTGAGATAGGGTCTTGCTAAGGTCTCCAAGTGCCCATGCTGGGCTCAACTTGTGCTCCTCCTCCTCAGCCTTCACAATGCCTGCAGCACCATGGCCAGATTCCTAGTTTAAGCATTACAATAATGCTGGGTTGTTTTTTTTTTTTTTTGGTTGAAGGGGGAGTAGCAATATTTATGTCATAGAAGGGAAACACTTGCTCTTTTTCCTCTAGACAAACCCAAGAGAACATGATGCCTTCAACTCCCCTTCAGTTGGGATGTATCCAACAGAACAGGCCCACTTGAAGTGGTGACACTGGGCTGTCATGTGCCACTGCCTTCTCTGTATGGTGATTATGGCCTTCTTGGTTTAGCAGGTGCCATTTCCTCAAGGAAATCTCAATCTCAGGGGATCTAAGCTGTTACTCTGTGCTTCCTTAACCCAGCCAAAGTTAAAAACAGTTAAGTGGTATACTTAAGAGAAAAACATACAATCCTATTACACAAGATAAACTATAGGATCTGTCTTCCAAGAAAAGCCTGAGTCACTGAGTCAGGAATGGAACTAAAAACTCACTAGTACCTAGATCTTTTCTCTTGCTTACCCAACTATGTGAATTGGTAGCGTGATTTAAAATCTGGATTTTTAAGAAAGATCACATGGGAAAAAAAAAGGTGACTACATGGAGAAGTACAGAAGTGACTCTTTGGAGGACTACAGAAGAGAAACAAAATAGGATACTTAATGTAGTCACCTACTTATACAACGGAGTGTCAAAGATAGCTGGGAGAAAATGAATAATGAATGTGACTTATTATAAAAAAAAATGAGGATAGGGTATTTAAAAGTCAAAGATTATTTGAGGGAAGATTTTCTGGAAAGGGAACTAAAAAAGGTAGCCTACTAAAAAGAAAACTACAAGAAAAGCTGGCATGGTGGCACACTCCTGTAATCTCAGCACTTGGGAGGCTGAGTCAGGAGAATTATTTGCAAGTTCAAAACCAGCCTGGGCTACAAAGTGAGCTCAGGGCCAGCCTGAACTGCATAGAAAGACCCTGTTTCAAAAAAGACAAATAAAAAAAAGAAAAAAGAAAAAAGAAAAAAAGAAAGAAAACAAGAAACTGGTAGGCACATGACTTTGGCATAAGAATGTCTGGTATTACAGGTCTTTAAAAACGCTTTCAAGTTCATGATGAACAACTACCACCACTTCTATCCCAATGGACATTTCAGATAAAATGTCAAAAGTGCTTGGAATTTAGAGTCTTTTATAGAAATAGCTTTTTTGGATTCTATAGGCAAAGAATGGATAGCAAGTGTCTTCTGACAAGGCTGCACATTGAGTATGCAGATGTCAGAAGTGAAACTACTATGGCTCTGAAGTCACTAACTAGAATGTCCACCTGGTCAGTTCTGTAATACAGAAACACTTCCACACTGAAGGACACCGTGCCAGCTAAAGAGGCAAGGAGACTGCTGCCCATTCTTCCTCGTTCCCACACTTCTAGCACCCCATGTACAGCATCCTCTGGCAAAGGTGCAGAGCAGTCCGTAGTTTCCTCTGGAAATGGATGAGTCTTACTTTAATTCTTCATATATTCTAAGACTCATTATTCACTATGTGGTCTCTGTCTTTTCAACAGAACCTAAGGAAAGGAAAAAGGGGGTTTAGGGGGAGGGAAAGACATGCACAAATGGGATGAGCCATTACAGATGTCAACGAGACCAACAAGTATCTCCCAGTTTACAAGTGATAACTGAGGAGCTTCTAAAGACTGAAGATGATGTGGGAGTAGAAACACAGACTGAAGTCCAGTTTCACTTAGAGTATTTCAAAAATACTTAGATTGTAATTACAAATTTTTAAGGCTTCCCAGACAGTCGGATGTGGCGACACATGCCTGTAATCCCAGCCCTCAGGAGGCTGAGGCAGGAGGATTGCTGCAAGTTCGAGACCAGCCTGGGCTACAAAGTGAGCTCAAGGTCAGCCTGAACTGCATAGGGAGACTCTGTCTCCAAAAAAGACTGCCTGATAGTTTGTGACTTTTCTTTTGCTGTTTATATTTGTTACTAGTGGTAACACTCTTTAGACTTACCAAAAAAGTGCTTGATCTAGAACAAAGCATATAGAACCTGAACTGCGTTGCAGTAGGCCAAAGAAGGAAAATTCCAGCAGTGTTGAAGAAACAGCCCACCCATGGACCTGCCTTTCTGGAACACTGCTCTTGTCATTAGTCTTGATTAATGCTGCAAAACATGAGAAGAGTGGTATTGGGAGGGGCCAGGATACTACCCTAGTTAAAAAGTAAAAACAAACCGTACTCCATGCCCCTCTGGAAAATCAGAATAGACTTGCCCAGAAATTATATGGATGTATTGATGGATTAGCCCCAGCCCAGAAATTATATGGATGTATTGATGGATTAGCTCCAAGAGGACCGAAAACACTGGATCAGTGGGTAGAGAACTCTTCTCTTATCAATGAAAATGGTCAGGCATGGTGGTACATGCCATGGGGTACAATCCCAGTGTTCCGGGGCCTGAGGTAGGAGAATCACCTCAAGTTCAAGGCCAGCATGGGCTGAACCACACAGGGAGACCCTGTCTCAAAAACAAAACAAACATGGATGAAAAATGGGGCCTAAAAGAAGAGTATCTATACTGGAAATGAGGTTAATAGAAAGCTTACAATAACTTGAACAACTATTTCCAAGATGACAATATGTAATGTATCAACTAGTGATTTCTTAGCGTTAATTTTTTTTGAAATTCTGTATTATTTCTACTCTTTTTCTGTTTTGCTTTTTTCCCTTTAAATAAAAAAAGAAATGCAAAAAAGAAAAATATTACAATAAATTTAGTGATGCTTCTAAAATAACTTATCTTTACATAATCTCTATATATGCAAAACATGCCCCATATATTAAGACTACTCTAGCTAGAAGTATTATTAGTAACAACAGGCTTTATAGAACTGGTCTAATAATCTAATTACAAAAATTACATTATTTTGATGGAAAATATCCTTTGTTCTAAATGATTACCTTAGAATGGTTTTAAGGTTTAAGACTCCTTGTGTTTAAGAAAGCTTGGCACTGGAGGGGAAAACAGACACTAATTCAATCACACAAGACACATACTTCCATGTAATTGAGACAAAAGTTAATTTCTTTTGATCTTTGATAATTCCAGCCCTCTAATGATAGTCCATATAAAATGTACTGTCATTTTTTTCAGTCTGCCAAAAAAGATCTATAAATTGAAGGTAGTTTAACAAAACAGAAAGGCTTTTAGGAAAGTAAGCTTAATTTTGGTTCTTTTCTTTTGGTACCCAGGACCGAACTCACAACCTTGTGCTTGCCAGGCAGGCACTTATGCCACTGAGCTAAATCCCCAGGCCAGTAAGCTAAATTTTGGGATGCTAAAGAATAATTGTATCAATTTTGAAGTCTTGCTCCCTCCATTTCCTTTTTTTCCCATTAGATACAATAAAATAAAAGTTTGAATCCTGCAAGATGATGGCCTATACGTGACTGCCTAATGCAGACAGATTTACACAAGGAATCTCCATTGTACTGAGCAGTACTGTGGAGCACACAGCGCTCCTAAAATGGCTGGGGAAATCTGTAATATCCACCACCCACAGAACTGGAGTAAAAAGCCAGCTTGGTGATGGACATAGGGGAAGGGGCAACACGCCAATACAAGCACTGTGTATTTCACAACTTTTTCTTTTTCTTCCATAACACAACATGTCATATTTCACAAATACTCAGGCCCAAAAGGACCCTACATCTATTATAGGTGATCAAAGTTAATGGAAAAGCAGAATCCAAGTTCATTTTACCTGAACATGCTTTTCTCTCCTGTGTAATATTTTTTCATAGGACCATGATGAATTGGGATTTTTTTGTATAAAGTGACAAAAAAAGAGGGGCTGGGGATTTAGCTCAGCAGCATAAGCGCCTGCCTTCCAAGTGCGCAGTTGTGAGTTTTGATCCCTGGTACAAAAAAAAAAAAAAAAAAAAAGTGACAAAAAAGAGAAACAAATAGATACCATTTCAAACAGGTATGAAATCTAAAATTTTAAACATCTTAAATCCCTTAAGTCCAGTTATCTAGGAGGACAGTGTAGAGTCTACATCTTTTCAGAAACATAAGCTGAAACATACTCTGTATGGTTTTGTACATAAGTACTCTTGGCTCTCAGATCCATTCCTTTATTTTTGGTCACTAATGCAGTGAACATTGGGGTGGTCAGAATGATTGTCAGCAAATTCTGTTTTGTCCCCAATATATTTCCTGAAATGAGAGAGTACATCTTATCAAGGCCAGAACTGCTATGTGTCTAGAGGTTACACTGTACAAATAAGATGGACAGATAAATGATGAGACAACATAACATTCACTTCAACAGAAAAACCCGTCATCTGCACATAGCAGAGTACAAAATGAGTGTTCTAAAATGAGCCTGATATTCAATTTTCAAGCTTAATTCAATAAGTCATTTTTGGCCACAACCGCGAAATCTTGGATTTTCGTCCCTGAGAGAAAAAAATTGACCCACCTTCCAAGTGTATATCATCTTCTGAAATGGGAATCTGCAAAAAATATTTCTCCTAGGAACTAAAGCATAGTGTCTAGATACATTTCAAGTGACAGCTGATGCTGTGCTTACCCAATCGACTCACAACACCTTTTTTGAAATGGCAGACAAAACCATGAGTAAACAGCTGGATGACAGGTTTATTGTATCCTTCCCTCTCACTGGAAGACACTGGCACTGGAGCTATGCAGAGATCTGGATCGGAATTCAGGTACTATTTCTCAGCTGTGTGACTCTCGACGAGTCTAGAGTCTAAACCTAAACCTTTGGTCCCTCTTCAGCCAAATAGAGATATCAGCCTAACTTAGTTTACTGGGGGACTGCATGACAAAAGGAGGCAGTTGTATGTACATAGCAGTGCATGCCACAAGTACACACTCGCATGAATGAGCTTGCATTTCTACGGTGACAGCTGACTGACTCTGCTTCTTGACAGAGTGTAGGTTGCAGACAGTAGACTTTGGTCACAGAATTAAGATGGATCTAAAGTTTTGTAGGATCTGAAACACAACTAAGAGGCAGCTTTCTTTAGTATAACAGAAGTGACTATTTGTTAAAAAAAAAAAAAAAGAAACAGCATTAAAACCCTAAGAGTGCTAAGATTAAGCTTTCCTCTTCTGGTATCTCTTTAGATATGATCTAAAATGCTTATGAAGTGCTTCCTGATTGAAATGTGGTTTTCCTTTCTAGAACATTCAACAACTCCCAGCACAACAGAAGGTCATGCAAGTAAGAGGCCTTGAGATACAACCTTTGTTATTAGAGATGAGTCTGTCTTTGAAACTGTACAATGTGCAGTCTTCACTGATTTTTATGTCATTCATCTGTTTTTCAGTTTGTACTACTGATTACATTTCATGTTTGATATGTTATCTCTGCAACCAGATTTTAGACCATAGATCCTGATACTTTTATGTCCCCAACATATAAATGGTCATGTAAAATTGCTGTTTCATGAGATGAGTGCTGGTGGCCACAGACATCCCACCTTCTGTCTCCTCCCCCACAGCCTAGGACTTTCTTCCCAAGAGCTGGCTCACCGCATTGTTTTCCACTCCCAATACGCTGCAGTCTACACCAGGATTAACCAGAACCACCCGTGAGATGACTTGCCAAAAGGGACGAGCATTAGAGCAGACAGTACTGTGCCCTCATTGTATATCCCTTAAGATCACAGGAAAATATGAATACTCTGAATAAAGAGAACACAAATCAGAGGGAGAACCACCAAACTATACTGATCAGTATCTTAACATCTGGAGCGAAAGGACACTAACTTCTCCTTTTTTTCTTTTCCTCTTGATAATTGTCAGAATCACAGGCGCCTGGTTAGAAACACATCGATGTGTAAAGTGCACAAGAACCTAGCTAGAGGCTGTTTTTCCTCAGAGGTGCTGCTGCTGTAGTGCTTCCTCAGCCTGTGTGGCCCTGTGGCCCTTGACTGCAGTCATGGTAAGACTGAAGATGCTTCATAAAACCACATGTAACCAGAAATCATCATCAACACCTCTTCTCAATAATATGTGTTTAAACTACCTCTAATGACAAAGCAGTCACTACTGCAAATCTTGACTTTGGTTTTGAGTATGTTGCTTTTGGAATTTCTCTGTAGAAAACAGATTTCTCTCATAAGCAACAAAAGGCAAAACTGAAGACATGACCATAATTTTCAGAGACATGTGATGGAACACAGTAGAAAGATCACAGGCTTCAAAATTACCAACAAACTACAGTTTGAATTTATTACTTGTTTACTTACTGGTTTGAAGGCCTCAACTCTCCCATTGCTTCTGTATATTAGTTTCCTTATCAACAAAATACAGGAAATAATACAATCTTGAAGGAGTCTTGTAATTAGAGGTAACACATGAACTTTATGGAGAACACAGTTGGTTTCTCAAAGAGATGAGAAAGTGGCAAGTACCATTGTATGTATGAATGTTTATATGATATTTTTTAGTACTTTAAGAAAAAATTATAGATATGTAGTCTTGGATATAAGAAATTCTGATTCTTACCATCAGAGTTCACTTAAACATTATCCAATGGTAGTCTGCAATACAGTTTTTTTGCTAAGGAAGAAAACTTTTATTTCCTACTTTCCATTAGCTCAGATTGCTATTTATCCATCTACCCAACCAACCATCTATTATTCACTTAATGATTTGCTGTGTACCTTCTTTTTCTTAGGCTCACACGGCAGCTTCATTGCTTATTAAATATAGGTGCAGCCATGCTGGACAGCCACAGGCCTCCTTCTAGAGGATCCTAAGTCTTGGGAAGGATTTACAAATGCAGAGGAGTGGTTGTTCTAAGGCTTTTGGTGATTTCTTTAGTGTTGCCTGTGACAGACTAAAAGCCTTTTGATGAGAGGGAGTGTTTTCTTTATGTTCCTGAGGCCTAGCACAGTACATGATATACAGGGGCATCTGGTAAATAGGTGCTGAATCTAAGTGTGAATTAATGAGAAATTGCCATGTTTAATGAAGATAACTATGCACCACCTGGTTATTTCCAGACACCACCAAGGGAATTTATTTAAAACTGACACAGTAGTTAATGGTGGTGCTTAAAAGCTGCCCCCTCATACCTCTGTAATTTTACTAATACACTCTTAAAGCTTTGAAAAGAAGAATATACTAAATTTTTGTGGCTTTCACATATTTTCTAAGTCCAATTTTTGGGGAGGGTCACTTTATATAAATACTACGTATCTTCTATATGTAAGTCATTAATGAAAAAGATAAAAATTAATAAGTCATGGATCCTCCATCAGAGAGCTGATGGACATGGCAGTAGGGAATCTTTGTTGCTGGTGCTTTTCAGTTTAGATTATAAGCCAAAATGAGCTGCAAGTTGTATCTAACAATGTAAGCTATAGATTTAGAATCATTAAGGCTTTAGGATTCTTAGAAGATGACTAGATAGCCAAGAGCAGGAGACATTCCCAAAACACACTGGGATCAGATGGTTAAGGGTTTTGAATGGCATTTTTCTTTATTCTATAGGCAGGGAGACTCACTGAAAGGAGAACAGAAATTACATATACAGTATAACATATTTTAAGGAAATTAATGTTGGTAGCAGTGGGGAAGAATTATAAATTAGAGAAGCAGAGATGAGTTAAGAGAAGAAAGATGTCTGAGCAAGATTTTACCATGTAGTTCAGGCTGGCCTTGAATTTGTGATGATCCTCCTTGCCTCAGTCTTTCAAGTGCTGAGATTATGGGTGTACACCATCACACCCAGCTAAAATGTTTTAGAGTGCTGAGAATAAAAACACGGAAGAAAAGGTGCTGGATAGTCACAGAATATGGTGTGGGAGTGTGAGCTGACTGATTAGCTGGTTGTGCAGAAGAAGTAAAAGAGAAGGTAGCTATCAAGGACTTAAGCTTCTGACCTAAGAAAGCATAAAACAAGAGATTAGTACATGATGGTTACATGCACTGAGATTGTGCACTCGAAAAGGACAAGGTACTCTCTACAAGCGAGCACAGAAAATGAGTTTGGCCTGAGATATGATAAAATAAGATGCCCATGGGGAACACTTCATCTAACAGGTAGCTGGAATGCGGGATGGAGAGCTAAACTGCAAGAGGGGGTGCTATGACTGGAGAAGGTCCTCATTGAGTATATGTGCAACGAGTGAAGAGGGAAAGATCAAGGACAGAGATTCACAGTTGATGGTAATTAGTACAGAAGTAAGAGCTGAAGATGGAAATAACAAACACTGACTAAGGAAGGAATTAAGTTGGGGACAAAAAGCCAAGAGTTAGATGAGAAGACAGCAAATGCATAGGAGAATGAACCAAAAGTAGAAGTGTTTTGCAGATCAGATGGGCAACAGAGGCACAGTAATGAAGGAACAAACAGGATGAGGAGGAGGGGTGTGGTTACTGCCGGTGCTGCACATGAACAGGGTGATGACCAGGACCCATGGCAGATCTGAGGTACTAAAATGTAAATGGGACAGTAACTTTGTTTTGTAAGGAATATGGCAACAGCAAAAGAGACTGCAAGGCATGGTGAAAAGGAAACCACCACCACAGGCAGTGGAACCTCAGGTTTTTCTTGGTCTCAGGCCACATTTCTGACAGCTCCCTATCATTCCTTATTTGCTCAAAAGCCAATCACACACTGAGGGCCTGCTAGGCAAGAATTCTCCAGGAGAAACTATCTTTAGAACTCAACCAGTGTTATGATATACATGTCTTATAATGTATAAAAAATGTGCTTCAAAGTGTATGCATGTACCACTACTTGCATATACATTAGACATTGTTGAAAATCAGTATTTATAGCCCTTTTTTTTTTAAATTTTAAAACAAAAAATTCTTTTTCAATATAGGCACTAACTCGTGTTTATCTAACCAAAAGGTTAGACAGCATTTTCTATGAACGCCAGGCAGATTAAACCCCTGCCTTATTCCAGAAATATTTTGTACTGTGATTTATTTTTCCATGGCATGTGTCTCCTACTGTAAGCCCTCACGCTAGAGGTGGCCATACCACCTGTATGCTGCTGTATCCCAACACTCAACACAGAGGAGGCACAATTACATTCCATTTGGGGAGCTGTACATAATATATCGCAATTGTTTGGGTTTTTTTTTTCATCCATTTTCCCTCCCCTCCCTCCATCTCAAGATCCCCTTCCCATTTGAAAATGACCATTTTTCTACTTTCAGTAATCTACTTTTGCTGGGCATGGTAGCACATGCCTTTAATTCCAGCACACAGGAGGGTCACTGCGTGTTCAACACCAGCCTCAGCTACAAGTGAATTCAAGGCCAGCCAAAATGGCAGAGTGAAACCATGTCTCAAAAAGACAAAAATGAATAACCTACCTTTTGCTCTTTACTTATATATTACCATGAGCAATTTAAGCTTGTGTGTCTGGTTTATTTCACTTAACATTATGGTCTCAAGATGCATCCATTTTTCTATAAATGACTCAAGTATCCTTTATGGCAAAATAGTACTCCACTGTAGATAAATGCCACATTTTACTTATTTATTTATCTGCTGATTGATATGTAGGATACTTCTAAGATTTACCTGTTGTGAATTGTGCTGCTATAAATACAGATATTCATACACCAAGGTAATTTGATGCCTTTAACTTTTTTGGGAAGATACCTAGCAGGGGAATAGATTGGTTGAACAGAATGTCTAGTTTTAGTTTCTTGAGGAATCTACATACTGAGTTCCATCCATAATGAATGTACTAGTTTACATTCCCACCAACACTGTAGAAGGGTTCCTTTTCCCCTGCAGCCTCACCAGTATTATTTAACTTCTTGAAGATAGTTATTATTTTTGGAGTAAGTTGTTGTTTAAATTTGCATTTCTGTAATGGCCAACAATGCTGAACATTTTTTCATGTATTTATTTATACTTCTTCTGAGAAATATCTATTCATTTCAGTTTCCCATTTTTTGACTGGATTTTTGAGTTCTTTATATAGTCTAGATATTAGTCCTTTCTCTGAGGAATAGCTGGCAAAATTTTTTCCCATTCCATAGGTTGCCACTTCACCCTGTTGGTTGTTTCCTTTGCCATGCAGAAGATTTTTAATGTATGATCCCATTTGTTGATTCTTGACGCTATTTTTTTTTTTTTTTTGAACTGAGAATCAAACTCAGAACCTTGTGCTTGCCAGGCAGGTGCTCATGCCACTGAGCTAAATCCCCAGCTCCTTTGATGCTATTTTGTATGCAATTGTTCTGTTAAGAAAGTTTTTTCTGATGCCTAGGTCTTTAAGACTTTTGCCTTTTTTATCTTTCAGCAGATTGTTTCTATTTTAAGATTTAGATATCTGATTCATTTTGACTTAGGCTTGGTACATGATGAGAAATAAGGGTCTAGATTCAAACTTCTACATGTAGATAGACAATTTTCCCAGCATCATTTATTAAAAAGGTTATCTTGGCTGGAGATTTTAGCTCAGTGGTATAAGCACCTGCCTGGCAAGTACGAGGTCATGAGTTGGATCCCCAGTACAAAAAAAAACAAAAAACAAACAAACAAACAAAAAACGGTTATCTTTCCTCTAGTGCATATATTTGGCTCTTCTGTCCAACATCAAATACACAAATGTGCCCGGGACTGTTTCTACATCCTCTATTTTGTTCCACTGATCTTCGTGTCTGCCTTTGTGCCAGTATCATGCTGTTTTTATCATTATAACTTCAAGTCTGGATTGTGATGCCTCCTGCTTTACTGTTGTTATCCGGGATTGCATTTCTTCTTCTATTTCTACATGAATTTTAGGGTTGTTTTCTGTAGTTCTGTGAGCAATGCTGGCATTTTGATTGTTGGTATGGCCTATCCAGGAAGGGGATACCTTTCCATTTTTTGAGGTCCTCTGTGATCTCTTTCTGGAGAGTATTATAGATTTTTGTATAGAGCTCTTTCACTAGGTTAATTCCTAAATATTTACTTTGTCTTGATGGTACTACTAATAATATTGTTTTCCTAATTTTTATCTCTGTGAGTTTTGACTGACAATATGAATATGATTTGTACTGACTTACCAATTTCTACCCCTAAGAAGTGACACAGTTGGCTACAACACGCATGAAGCTGGAGGACTATATGCTAACTGAGATAAGTCAGAGCTGTCACAGAAAGATATATAATGCATTATTCCACTTGTATGAGGTGACTAGAATTGTAAACTCAGAATATGAATAGTGATGGCTACACAGCAATATAAATATACTCAATGCCATTGAATTGCATGCTTAAAAATGGTAAATTTTATTTTATATATATTCACCACCATGAGAAGGGTCAAATTAAAATCAATTTTAAGTTAATTGGTATCTAGAATCTTTAATTAGTGTTACAAGAAGATTTTTTTGTGTGTGGTACTAGGGATCAAATCTATCAGTGAATGATAATAAGAACAATTAAATAGTGGTATTTGGGCCCTCCCCTCTTTAATTTACTCCTATTTTTATTTTTCATTTTTTTGGTACCAGGGATCGAACTCACGACCGCGTGCTTGCAAGGCAAGTGCTGATGCCGCTGAGCTAAATCCCCGGCCTACTCCTATTTTTAAATTACTATACATAAACTTGATCCTATTTGGCCATTTCTGATGTTAATAGTGAATAAATAATACATAGAGAGACAATTATGATGCAGGTGGAAACTCTGCTTACTACCACATCCTAGATATTTAATTAATTTCTCAAAAATAGTATTCTTCAAACAAAACAGTGAATCAGATGTAAACTTAGGTCAAGGAAATTTAATGTTCCTGGAAAAATCTTAGATATGAGTTGTTTTAAAATGAATATATCCAGTATCTGCAGAGCACTAATCTAAAGTGTGACTATATTTTCCACATTATACACTCTAGTCTAATACAAAATACATACCATTAGGGAAAACAGTCCACATTAACCAAAGATCATTAATAAACTTAATTATAAAAATTATAAACTATTTTTCTTCCTAGAAGATTCCTCACCCTTATAAACAGGGGGGTCTCCAGAATTAAGCTTATGAAAGTCTAACAGTTCATCACCAGCTTCTTTCTAAAGAAATAATGCACTTTAAAGAGGCTAACTAAATACCATAAATACTACGTGTAATTTGAAATCCTTGTGTTAGGAAAGGGAAGGTGTTCAATTAGGATACACATTTCAAGTTCTTAAATTTAGGGTGTATTTTCTCGATATAAACCTATCATATAACAAACAGGATGTGGTGGTGCACACCTGTAATCCCAGCACATGGGAGGCTGAGGCAAAAGCAATGTACTATATAGCAAGACTCTGTCTCAAAACAAACAACCCACCCACCCACCCAAAATACCAAACCAAAAAATAAACAAAAATCCATCATACAAGACCAGGTCTCAGAAAAATTTGACAAATATATTTTACATAAATTGAGAACAAATACTGTGCTCAGAAATGCCACAGGTATACATGATGAGTAGACACAATCTCTGCCATTAATAAATTTGTCAACCAATCAGGGAGAAAAAGAGAAGTATGCAAAATCCAAAGATTAGATAGCACAGAAAATGACATGTAGTGTCAAAGGGAATGAGTTCATATTGCTTGGACAGTTGAAATGGTACTTTGTGAAAAAAGTGAGAGGATCTGGGAAGAATGAATAGTAGGACTGTGATAGGAATAGGAAGAAACAGGAAAGAGGCATTTCAGGTAGAGAAGAAGGTGATGAATAAATACACAAAAATGTCTAAGTATGTGTTTTTTTGCAGTAAGTGGTTCAGGGTGAAGATCTTAGAGTGCTCATACTCCTGAAATGGAACACAAGAGTAGAACAGTTGGCCAAGCTGGTCAGGCCTGGGTCTGGTGAATTTCCTTTGTCTCTGGACCTTCTATCATCATCCACTCTGGATTCTGTCATATGCTTTGCTCCTAAGGTCAACAACTGTCAACCAGCTGAGAGAGAGCAGAGGTACTGCAGGTGAAGACCCAGAGTAGGAACCTGCCCCGTGCAGTGGCCTGTGCCTGTGGGTATTATGGGGAGCAAGTGCAAAGAGAACAGAGGATGGATGGATCACAGATGAACTTGCCTGCTACGCTACTGGCAGTATTAAGATGGCAGGTGAGGGCTGGGGATTTCGCTCAGTGGCATAAGTGCCTGTCTGGCAAGCACAAAGTTGTGAGCTTGATCCGCAGTGGGGGAAAAAAAAAGAAAAGAAAAAAAAAAAGAAAAAGAAAAAGATTTCAGTTGAATGATCAACATGACTCCTTTAAGAGAGCTTAGGGAACATCTTTAGCTGATTCTTCTGTTGGAATGCTCCACTACTGCTCCTGTGGACACAGTGGCCAAGGGCCTGGATCACTGCTAAGCCCTAGCAACATAAGAGGGAGGAGCAGATGGTATACTCATTCAGCTCCTCTCACAGGCAAAGAGGTGAGGGCTGGCACGTGTGCCCAGAGTTGTCACATGTTAAGTCATTAGTGATAAAACGTTAAGAGATGAGAAAATAAGATTTTATACCTTTTCTCTGTCCAGCTCTCTATTGGTCTGAGCTTATTGGTCTCCTACTATCTTTTGGCTTCTGTCATTTTCAAACTCCAGCTTTCTCCTGCTTTTACGTCCTCTTAATCAGTTATAAAAACAAAAGGGTTACTTGTAAAGTGATGCTATTTCTTCTTACGATGAATGGTACATTTTATAGTTCTCTAGCATTTAACTTTATTTTTTGGTTGTTTTATTATGCATATCCCCCATACCTAAGAATTGGTATCAACAGAACAAAACAAACCCAAATATTTCCAATCCCTAATAGAGGATATCTCTAGAGTCTCAACCTTAAGCCAGCCTACTGAAGACAGAGGATCTTGTTTGGTGTCATCTACTCCAAATTTCAATGTTGCTGTGTGTGTTCATCTGGCCTTTTCAATCTCGAATTTAAATGATCAGTATGTCTTCCCCTGGGGCTGTCCAGCCTTGGTGCGCATGATACAATGCTGAGTGCACCTGTGACTGTCCCAGGCTGTCCCTCTGCCTTACTCAGGGTGTGCTCTCTACTCTAGCTCCTACTTTCTATTTATTAAAATCTTAATCTTATAGAAAGGCCCAATTTAAATTTACTGTTTTCCTAGAAGTTGGCACCAGTTTTTTAAATCATACTCATTTCTTCTGTCTCTAACAACCCACGGCTAGTTGTTTAGAATGTTATTTCCTCCCAAATGAATGAAAAATTCAAGGAAGATTCGAGTACTCATAGATGGCTGGATCCCCTAGTGAAAACATATCTCGTATTAAATAAATGTTTGCTCTTAGATGAAATCAATACATGTAGTGGGGTATCAGAATTTATTATTTTTGGCAGTACTAGGATTGAATTCAGGGCCTTTTGCACAGAGCTACATCCCAGCCTTTTCTAAATTTCAAGATAGGGTCTCACTAAGTAGCCGGGTTGGACTGGAACTTACAGTCCTCCCATCTCAGCCTCCCAGAGTTCTGGGATTACAGTTCTGTGCCACCATACCTTGCAATTAATTTCTTTCCATACAGTCCAAGATGATCAAGAAAACATGAAATATCTACTTTCTTGACAGTAGTGAGAGCTCATGAAATCTTAAAGCATTAGAGCACATTAAATTATTTAAATTCTCTTCATCTGAAGTCTATTAAAGCAAAAAGACAACAAATAGAAAGAAACTATATAAAATCACCTTCCATGTACCTAAGAAATAAAATAATGAGGGGGTTCTTAGGAGGAAATGAGAATAGCAACTACAACTCTGCTCACCAATTTTAAGGATTCCATTAATAATGTAAACCATTAATCTGCATGAAAACATAAAAATGAATGAGTAGTTAGTGGAAAAACACGGTTTCAGATCTTCAAGAATAAGCTAGGGCCAGATTCTCTCATGTGAAGTAGTAAAAAAGGATGAGGTGAACACTGGTGAGACTCTTGCTCTTTGTAGTTCTCCCTAAAGGAAAACGCCTATAAAACGTTAGTTACTCAGGTAACATGGACAAGTAGCAAGCTAAAAAGAGCCATCTCACCAGAGCTATAGAGGGAAGGGTTCAGAAGTACCAAGTCCTATTTTTAATATTTTCATCTCTGATTGAATAGTTTTGATAGTTTCTATCTACTTATTTCCTTATTAAAATAAAAACATAATAATATGGCCTAAAACCCATGCTGGAACTTGGGGGACCCACAAGGAAAGCAACAAGCCATTCTTCCAACTAAGTAGCGCGAGCAAGTCGCTGGTGCACCAAGGAGAGAATGAGTCAGTGTCTTCCGAGAATCAGCCATGCTGGAACTTGGGAGACCCACCGAGAAAGCAACAACCAGCCTTCCAGGTAAGTGGTGCAAGCCATGGGGCGCCGGGGAGAGAGTCAGTGTCTCCTGTGAGCCTACCGGTGAGCAGACAGAGCGGATTGAGACTCAAATGTCCATCCCCTCACCACCATCACCTCCCCACCCATTAGCAACTGGATGGTTTCAAGGTCAGCCTGAGTTGATAGCAACTAAGGCACATAAAGTAACCAAATGCTTGTATTGTTGGGTTGATTATGCTGACCTGGGGCCAGAGGTCTGAGCATCTCTTGGGAGGATGACCATATACAATATAGCAAATATGGGGGATTTTCTTCTATCTTCTCTTTGAAGGTAAAATTGTCTTCACTGTTTTGCTTTGTTCTGATTGCTTTGCTCTATTCCATATTCTGTTTTGATAGGTTTTATAATGTCCTGTTTTTGGTTTGATTTTGCTTTACCTGATTGAATGCACAACTATTGTGATGATAACGAGATACATACTATGGGATCTATTATTGTTATCCCAGTATCCTACTCTGAAGTTCTGTACCAATTTCACTACATTTTCTTGGCTTTGTTCTGTCTTGTTTTGTTGTATTTTACTATCTTTAAAAGATTATTTATATATATATGGCTTAAAGGTGTAACAAAAATATTCCAAAACTGCTCATTTTCACATCAATATTTAGTTCTTAGGAAGAAAATTTATTATCTACAAGTACAGGTACCAGAAACAAAAACTACTGTTAATTAAATCTTTCAATGTGCCAAACATTAAGTAAAGCCCTTCACAAACATTACTCTTCACAATAACTTTATGATCCCCTTTATGAGATTTGGAATTAAAGGCCTGGACAGGTAAACTTGCACATAGGCTGAAGAGAGATATTTGTGTTGCAGGCAACTGAGTTAGTTACAAATATTATAGGCAGTCAGACAGGGCTGGGCCCTCAAAGGAGCCAGAGCAGAAGTTCAGATAACTTGCAGCCTTGAAAGAGACAATCACCTCCTGCTGTGGGCCAGCTCTTAAGACAAAAGGCAAAGCAAATACAACCACATCCTAAGGACCCACAGTCCAAACAGTTCTCTGTCACCCAGAGGAAGTCAGGCGTCAGCATCCCATCTCCTAACAGGAAGAGTCACTGCTTTAAAGGGTGCCGGCTTACAATGTGACTTGCTCTGCCATTTGTTCCTAATTTAATCAGTTTTACCTGAGCAATTAATGTTATTGGTTGACCACAGTTCTATCCCGCCTTCTGCCCACCTTGCAAATTCCCACTTTTCCCGACCTTTGACTCATCTAACCTCATGATTTTATTCTATAAAAGTCCCTAGAAAAGACAGAGTCCTTGGCAACCAGCTCGGGATTCCTTCTCTCTCAGACAGAAGCTTTCTTTCTCTCAATAAATATACTGTGCTTTTAACCTCTGTTGTTCTTAAAATTCATTCTTCCATTTTAGAGAACACAAACTCATACCGGACATATAGTAGGTGGGGAGTTTCATTCCCCTATATCACTTGGTTCATTTAATTTTAAATAAAGCTTTTTCTCTTACTAGGTTCACTCTATTGATTAATTTATCCTCTTTACTGGCTGGGTTTAGGGTTTGCTTTGGTATATTTCATAGTCTGCTATAATGGCCCAGGTTTACACCTGGCTGACTTTGGCTGGTTAATTATCATTAGCATCTTCAGAAGTAGGTAGGATACTAAAGAAGCTGGCAATGTAGTTGTTACAGGACTTTTGTTTAAAAGTACAGTTGTAATGTACATGTCACCACCAGTTTCCAAAAATGCCATACATATCTGGCAGGCAATCCAAAATACCGCTAGCCTTATCTTCAGTGTAAGAACATCTACAAGCGCATGTCAAAGAGACGTGGAATTTACTAACCTATCCCCTTCCAGCTGATGACTCATCCATCACTCTAAGGTTTCATTACATGGAACTAAAGCAGTGATGGGAAGCCTCACCCCAGAAGCCTGATTTACAGATATCCTACTCCTGGAAGGGATCTGATATCAAAGCCCTTTTATTTACTTTGTTTGGTGACAGCTATGAGTTTATGACTATACTGGAGCTGTGAGTGACAGCTTCATGTATTTAACATGGGGAAAGAAAGAACAGGAAGGAAAAAACATCATCTTAATAGGTTATATAATTTGCTTGTACTATATTAAGTTGTTTCCATTATTATTTCCTTGAATTTCTAAATAAATGTTAGTTTGTAAATTTCTGCACAGACACACCCACCTACCTTTACTGATACAAACTCTCTAACTGATGGTATACTGACTGGCAAATGCTTAAAAACTGGTTTCCGGGGAAGGGATGGAGCATAAGTTTATTATAAGTTTCACTTATATAAAGGATATGTAGAGTACCTAACTTACAAATGACTATGAAATATACAATTCTCTTTATTATACCATTACAGCCAACTAACTCACAGAATGCTTCTATTGGTTTCTGCCAAATTCTTACACTGTAGCCAACCTATTATTACAATTAGCCAAACAGTATAGTTCCAAATGAATGTTGACTGAAATTTCTGTTTAAGTTAGTAAGACAAAAAGGAAATAATAATGTATGTTATATATATCACTTAAACTGTGAAATCATGATTTTTTGTTGAAATAGATCACATTTTGTACATGCATGCACAATGTTAAAATATTAGAAATTATTAATACGTTCTCCTTTCTTAAATCTATAGTTACAATCAATGAATCAAGCTCTGAGCTATGGTGTTTACAATTTCCATGGTAGGAATAGTCTCAACTTGATGGAATTTACTTTAACAATATAATATTACTGCCTCAGATTTAGGGAGATACACACAAAGGGCACTGTTATAGAGTATTTCAAACATATAGATACCACAAGGCACAAATAGCTTGGGGAACTTCAGTTTTCTTAGCTTTGCTTTCTGTATAGTTTGAGCCCATATAATTAATAATCTTGATAATTTAATAATTCAATGTTAGGGGAAATTCACATGCATAAAGCCTTCAGGGATCCCAACATTCTCATGTAAGCACCAAATACAAAAACCAGTAATTCTAAGGAGAAACTTGAACAATCTTTTAGGTTGCCTGATTCAATCAGGAACCCACTCCACTCCCAATCTATTTGTTAACTCCCAATTTTGCAATATTTTTATCCCTATCAATATTCATGAATAAAACTGCTTTAGAACAATAACAAAAGTTTGAGATGAATTTTGTATTAATAAAACAAATCCTACATTCAAATACACTGCACCAAAATAAATTTAAATGAAATAGCAAATGTGTTTCAAATGATACTACTAACTTTAATTATCTTAGGAGAAAAAAATAAAAAGTTATGGCAACATTGGGGTAGAGGAGGTTACGTTACATAGGACAATAAAAATGTATTAATATTTAAAACAGTCTCCAATTTTTTAGTAATTTTATACTCCAATTTTATTTTTAAAAGGGAACAGGAATCACCATATACTTTCTACAGAAATGTTTAAAGACTGAAACTGGACATAGTAATCCAAAATAGCATCTTTCAGATTTTCTATAATTCTTCTGTGAAGCAAAGCAATATTAGCCTCCTGAGGTAGCAAAAAAAGGATAACTTACTAAGACTATACTTTTAAGTTATAGAACACAAAGTTCTAAACACTTAGCATTATCATACCAGATCTAAAGAAGCATTATAATTAAATATCAAAAAGCTGCTGCTACGCTGGTTTAAGTGCAGACTTTGGAGCCAGACAGACTGCCTAGACTATGCTTTTCTGTCATTTACTGCATGTGACTTTGCCAAGCTACTTAAGTATCCATGTATCATGTTTCTCACCTGCAAAAGGGCAAGCAATATACCTATTTCTTGGCATGTTTTAATTTAATTTTTTTTTTTGCAGTGCTGTGGATTAAAACTAATGCCTTAAGCATGGTAAGCATGCTCTACTACTGAGCTATAGCCTAACCCTGATGAGGTGTTTTAAATGTTAAATAAGTACCAAATTTAAGAAATTTTAAAAGTGCCTAGCACATAATAACATTCTAAGTCACCTGGTATTCAAAATTCTCAAAGAGAATTTAGCCACAACAGAAGGACTAACTTAATTACTATGTTAATAACTTAGTAACTAAGGACTTATGAATGTGGGCTAACAGAAAACCACCAACGTGAATGGAATTTCATGTTTAATGGTGATCTCACTAGTAGCATCAAACTCTTGTGTGTACTTGCTTTGTTTTAACCATGTCCATTCCTGCATATATGCTCTTGGAGGGCCAGCATCTACTATCTATGTGTCTCATAAAGTGCTGGGTAAAGAGAATGCTTATTAATTTAATTTGGAAACCTCTCTTCCAAATTCCTGTTCTTTAGAACTTTCCCTTCCACTCCCTTTCTTGTGTACTATAAAGTGTATAGAGCAGCTCATGAAGTAGTAGAGGTGAGAAACAGTTCATGATACTTGGCTGGTACATGCAGCTTCTGAAACAGGAGGGGGTTCCAGGAAAATAAGCCCTGCTTTCCTGGTTCTTTAGAATGGCACCTCATATAGCCCAGCTTTATTTCTATGGGTCAAATACGCAGGCTTAGTATATAGCAGATATGCTCTCCTGAGATCTCAAGTTGATTTTATGCATGCTGACAACAAATTAAGTTTGGACAATGGTATAGAAATGGTAGTTGGGTTTCATTTAAGGTGATTGGTAGGGGGAGCAGTTGTAGGGGAGGCAAGGGAGACACAGTGGGAGGGAAAGGCCCAGGCCTGACTGTCAGCTGCAGAGAGAAACCAAACTGGCCCAAATGGAGCCACTGGTGGAGAGACTGCATGGGCTGCAAAAGTTCTCTGGCCCTAGAAAAACCACTTTCTTCAAATGACCATGGAGAAAGGATATTAATAATAACTATCCTTATACCTTTCTTTTGTTTCCCATCTAAAGGAAGAGGTCACTGTTAGAAGACTTTGGTAAAGGTAAAGAAAAAAGGCACCATTCTGCTTATGTGGGAAAGAAAAGGTTCACCCACCAAACATTACAATGACAGGTATTTGTTGAGTGTACTGACACCACTTATAATTTCTTCAGCAGCCATGTGACCCAGGTGTGGTTATTGCTCAAGTCTAAGGATACATCTTAGAGAAAGCTCCTAAGAGTTACCACAACACATACCTTGCTTCTAGTTGATGTGATTCCACTTACTTAAAAAAAAAATACTATTAAGCAAGGAATAGTCTCAAAATATTAGATTAGCTGAAAACTTAAAAGCATACTTGTGCTTTTCAATTTTTTCATTGGTATTTAATGTTTTCTTCCCTTTTCAAAACATGCTGCTTTTCAAGTGAGTGGGAACGTTACTGTAAGAATACGACGTGATGGGGTGTTTATTCTTGCTGCTTCTTGGGTGGTTGTGGTATGCAGCCTTACGATTAACACCAGAGTTAAGACATGGCATGGACCCAGAATGACACATCTTAACTTGTTTTATGGTTTCAAGGGGGAACTACTAAGGTTTTGCAAAACTTTAATTACTTGTACAAGACCTTCATAGTGCTTAAAACTACACATGAATGTTTTAAAACATAAAAGTACTACTCACATGCAAGGTTCACAGAACTGAATAATTTAAAATTCTTAGATGCCTGAAACTTAATGATTAATGATTTTTCTACTGCAAGGATATCAGCAACTAGAAACATGAAACTTCACGGCACCGAATAACTTAGCCCCTTGGATACTGAGTGCTAAGATGGGCTAACTGTGATGGAGAAACAATTTTCAGAGTAGGTTGGTACTAGAAACTGTGCTGCATATGTGTGAAGTTCTTTAAAGAAAACTGTATTTGTTATACTGCTTTACTTATGTTTTTGCAATAGCAGGGACTGAATTCAAATTTTTTTTTTTTTTAGACAGTGTCTCACTAATTCAGGCTAGTTTTGAACTCACTATGTAGCCCAGGCTGGCCTTGAATTCACGGCAATCCTCTTGTCTCAGTCTCCTGAGTGCTGGGATTTCAGCATGTCCCACCATGCCAGGCATGAACCCAATTCTTGAACTGAGCTACATTACCAGTCCTTTTTAGTTTTTATTTTGAGTCAAAGTCTATAAATTTCCCAGGGCCTCCTGCTTCTACCTTCTGAGTAGCCGAGATCACAGGTGTACAGGGTCACACTCAGACTTCTAAAACTTTTGTAGATAGAACTAAATTCCATCGTGGAAAAGGTTATGATGGAAAAATGCTAATAGGCAGGATTTTATGTTCGATAGGAAAAAAAAAACATCGTTTGCGTTTCACATACTTACAAAGATAACATTTTCCTAAAATCTGCCTTTTTTGGAATACTATATAAAATGTAGACTTAAAAATATGAACCCTAAGAGGCTGCATTCAAAAACAGTCCTGAAGGAAAGTAGCATGTGGCAGCTTCAGAGCGTGCACTAACCCTGAGCACCAGGACAGTGTTCATACATGCCTAATATTTATTTTTGGCACCACAAAGTCAAATGTGTTTTCAAAACATTATTTAAAATTTTTCAAAGAAGAGAACCATAAAATGACCTCAGAAAAAAAGAAAACCACAGGAAGAAAGCTGTCATGTTTCGTCTTTCGACTTCACAAAAGAATTTTTACTAGAGATTAAAGACTTTCAAATCTCTTGTCATTCAGGATATGAAATTCTAATCCGGTGGCATGGCCACTGAGGTTCAAACTTAATCAAATATGCTGACTAGCTGGAACAGGAGGTAGTTTACTTCCTTACTTCTGGTTTACATCTCAAACTGTCTCTTCGTTTGCAAATTATGACAGTCACTTACTGTGCAAGCTACAAAAATTCAAGTGTAGAGAGCAGAACCAGCGGGCACCTGGATTTACTAGATGAAAAGGTGCATCACCCTGATTCACCTCAGTTTCCTGTCTTTAGAGAATGGCTGAATTTTATATAAAGCCTATTTATAAACCACTGCAAGTGATACTCGCCATTCATCTTACACTATGACATCATTTCCTCATCAATAATTTAAGCATAAGAAATGGATTAAAGGGGCTCCGAGGGGACTTCTCATTCATGGATAAACAGAAACCAGCTCAACCCTCTGCGATATTCAGTCCTCTTACCTTGTTCTTTGATCTGACGAATTTGCTTCACAGTTTCTTTTAAGATTGCACATTTGTCAGGTTTGAAGTTAAAGTTGTCTATATCATTAAAATTTGCAAAAATCAGCTCTGCAAGTTCTTCTATATATTTATTTTCCTGTTCTCGATTACGTTTTTCATTACTCCTTTTGGGGCTAAAGACAAAAAATGTTTTTCTTATGTATTTGAAAAAGATAAACACATCAAACTAGTTTTAATACAAATACAATAAACAAAAGTTATCTACATAAACACGGAAGTATTCTGGGTAATGAACCAATTTTTCCTAAAATGTTATAAATGTTTTTTAAAAAGCCAACCTGATCTCAGCTTGTGATTATGCATTTACTACTCGTATGATTATTTGTTTACTGAGCTCGCCAGCTCCCACCAGGCCGACCACAAGCTTCAACATGACAAGGAACTAGATGATGTTGCTGACCTGTGTGCTAGTCAGTGTTTCACACAGGTGGGCATCAAATTTATTGCCAAATAAAAGGGTGACATCTATAAAAATTCAAACATTAAAAGAAATGGAGTTTAACTTAGTTGTAATAGGTATGAGTAAATTTCAAATAATTTTAGTTTTGTTTTTTGGTAAAAAAAAAAAACAGCAAAAGTATTTCCATAATTTTATAGACCTCTATAAAATGTTAGTAATCAAATCATGCAGCTTTTTTAGATAATGAGAAAAGTCATAATATAGCTAGAACCAAAAGTGAAAATGACACAGGGTATTTGTTAACTGTCCAAGCTGAATGACGTACAAAATATAAATACAAGGTCCAAGTTCAAGGAAAGACTTAAAGTCAATTGAAGGGGAAAATATCAAAATTGGCAGAATTATCTCATTTGAATTTGAAAAAAAACAGCGAATTCAAGTTTCTTCTCATAATAACATTGTATAACTATTTTCCCAAGCGCAGTGAAGAGCCTACAGAATGATTTTAAAACATTACCACAACAAAAAGAATCAAGTTATTTCACATAGCAGCTTTATTTTTATATAACAGTAATTTGAAAAATTTGGAAGTTTGTAACAGGCTTCTGTACATTCATTTCTAAACATTATTTTCATTAATAAACCTAAGATTTAGCACAATTTTCTCATCTTGCACTGGTTACATGATTTGCTCATGCTTATCAAGTGAGTTACTTACTGGCAGAGCAGGACAGAGAATTTGTTTTTCTAAGTATCATTTTTTCTCCTTGCTCCCAGTTTATGAAGTACAGCACAAGAAGCTGGGTGTGATGGCACATGCCTGAAATCGCAGCACTTGGGTGGCTGAGACAGGACAGTTGCTGTGAGTTCAAGGCCAGCTTGGGCTAGAAAGTGAGCTCAAGGGCCAGTCTTAACTGCATAGTGAGTCCCTGTCTCAAAAAGACAGAGGAAAAAAAAATATGGAAAAAGAGAGGGGGTGCCTGAAAGGCTTTGAAGAGCTTAGTTCCCATGCTGACCCTAAACCTCCCCCAACTACCTTCATCACACCATCACCTACCTCATAATACACACAAATGAACAAGTAGGTAAGAAACAGGAGCTGGATTACAACGACCAGAGAGAAAGAGCACCAGGCAGAAGGCTCCCGGACAGGGCACCCACTAGGGTGCAGCAACACAATGTTGTGTAAGAGGGCAGCCGGCCCCCTGGAACAGCTGCCTCCCCAGCGAGCAGTCTGAATATTAAAGGCAGTCTGACACCCAGAAGGTGGTGGTTTACTGAGAGGTGCTGGGGGAGCTAAGGGCAGCGCGCAGCAGCTGAGGGCTGGGGTGTGCCCAGCATGGATGCCACAGGCACTCTGATGGGGAAGGCCTCTTTCTGCCATTTTCCCTCTTCTTTCTCTCTTATGATTTTTCCTAGTCCTCTTCCCTACTATTCCCTGCTTGATCCTTTTTTACTGGTCACTGGAGCTAAGTTGTTGTTTTTACTTAACCCTTGAAATCATTTCCTTGATTTAAAACATAAAAAGACTTAGAAATTTCTTTTCTTTGTTTCTTCTTTGCCTAGTTCTCACCCAAAGTGGGTAACAACCACCTTTTTTTCTTGGTTATTGTACACAATATAAAGATAGATGCTTTTCTTTCCCCTTTTAAAATGTAAATATGTAGCAGGATAATGCAAAAACAGTTTGTAAGCTTTGCTTTTTCTGTCATGATAGCCTTAAGAGATTTTTTTCCATATTAATTCAGTCACTTCATCCTTTACTACAGCTGCACTATGTTCCAGTTGTGCCACAGTTAAAGCTCCCTTTAATCACTTAGTTTTTTCCTAATCTTTTATAATTTTAAAAATGTGATGCAGACCCTCAAACCAACATCATTTTGCATGTTTGGAAGTGTTCCATAAGAAAAGTTCTAGAAGCAGAAGTATTAGCTCAAAGACTTTTTAATTCTGATACAGCCAAATACCCTAAATGGAGATCTGATAAGATATACTTCTACCCACAATGGTTGAGATGAAGCTTACTCAAAAATTATTTGTTTTATTCACTGAATCTTTGTTTTCAACTCAAATAAAATGCATGTAACACTTCATATTATTAAAAAATATTAAAATAAGAATCCAATATAAAGCTAACAACGAATCTTTTCACTGTAGATCTACTTGTTACAACATTCTATATCTAACAACAACAACAAAAAAGAAAAACACAAGATTTTAGAATGAACTGATTGTAAGAGTCAAGTACAAAGGGGACATCAGAAGTATATAGCTTCCTTCTTTTTGTAAAGAATAAAAGCTGTATCTGATTAGCATATTCAAAATGTAAATTAATACATATTTTAAAATTTAACAGTTAAGGAGAAAAACCAAATACAGTATATGAATTAAGAGTAAAATCAATGCTAAAATAACAAAGAACCATATAAAAAGCTTTAACAGACAATTCTGATTTTCTCAGCAAGTATCTAACCTGGGTCCAAGTTGGTCAGAGCATTCCTTGCGCTTTCTTGTCTCTGCCCTGGCTGGGTCAGAGGTATTTTCTCCCATCCCACTCATCTTGAACACATATCAGCAACTAAAACAGAAAACAGGGAGGAAAACTGTAAAGAGATGATAATAATATGTCTGATCATTTTTCCCATAATGAAAGAAATTTGAATGCTGTCAGAAATTTGACAACAGTAATTAACACAATGTTTTGATATATGTGCATGTATAATTTCTAATGAAAAAGCTCTTATTTTTCCTACCTACCTTGCTTAAAGGTTAAGCAAATTGGAAAGGCTAGAATTTAAGAAACGAATCAGCCTCACTCACTGGGCCCCAATTCTACACAGTAGTCGTGTAAGCTAATTAATGTGCTGGCTCTGGGCCTGGGCTGTAGCCTCCAGTTTCAGGGGCAGTCTCATACCATGTGGAAACCACAGGTGTTGTAAGGGGCTCCTCCCAGTCTCTGTTTTGGGTCGGCTAATGTGAAGTTCATGCTGCAATAGTTCACCCATGACAGGGAAGAGGCAGGGCCTCAACTCCAATTGAAGGGTTTCAAATTTCTAGGTATTTTCCCAAAAGGGTTAAAATCATCATGTTAGAGGGATACATGTATACCCATGTTTAAAGCATGAACAGTTTATAATAGCTAGGTCTTGGAAACAGCATTTATGTCCATCAGCAGAAAAATGGATAAGGAAAATGTATTCATATACAGTGGAGTACTACATTGCCAGAAAGATAATCTGGATGCATTCAAAGATAAATGGATAGATGCCTGTAATCCCAGCAGCTGGGAGGCTGAAGCAGGAGGATCACTGCAAGTTTGAGACCAGCCTGGTTTACAAAGTGAGTTCAAGGCCAGCCTGAACTGCATGGTGAAACCCTGTCTCAAAAAGACCAAAAAAAAAAAAAAGTTCACTGAAATCAGACACATAAGCTCAGATACTGCATGGTTTCTCTTATATGAGGAACACAAAAAACAAAATAGACAGATTAAATAAGAAATAAATTCAAAAACTTCCTCAAATTACAAATTCCACTGTTTTAAAAATATTCCTATATATGCTAATTGGTTGCATTTAAACTGCCAGTTTATCTTAGTTGGTTGAAAACAAAGATTTGTGTTCCTGTTTCTTTTTCATAAGAATCTTTTTAAGGTTTTGTTCATGAACTCTTTGTTTACCCCCATACTACAAAGTTTTTGTTAGTTCATCAAACAGAACAGTTGTGCTGTCATTGTCTGATTCTGTTCATTTTTTATCCTTTGATTTTGTAAGTTGAACAACTACTTCTAAGATAACAATATGTAATATATTAACTAGTTATGATTTCTTAATGCTATTTTTTAAATATTCTGTATCACTTCTACCCTTGTTTCTGTTTTGCTTTTTTTTTTTTTTAATAAAAAGACTTTTTTGGTTTATGGCTTATATGCTGAGTAACCACTCTGAAGACAAAGATACATACATAGTGTATTAAGATGTATCCCCCAAATCAGAGGAACTATTTATTCAGGGGATCGAGAGGGGTCCTACATGTTAAATTCTTTTCAATAAGAAAATAAAAGAATCTACAGTGCTCACAGGGATTATCACTAGCAGAAACAAAACAGTATTTCAGTACATAAGAACCAGAGATACAAACTGAAGCTCCAAAAGAGCTGAACCGACTATCAGTGGTGTAAGGAGCTCTTCAAGGACCACTGCTCCAGGCACTGACTGCTTAGCAAAGGAAAAAAATGCAGTCCCATAAGTTCAAGTTATTCAAAACACCATTCTAAGATCCGATTCTATCCCATTTCTCCTTCCTTCTGCCCCTCAGACTTCTAAATAATTTCCACCCTCTTTTGCTTTTTATAGAGAGAGGTTTTTCTTCTTTTCTAGATTAGAAAAAGCCAGAGAGAAGGCCAAGTCAGGAGGAGGCCAAGAACTTAACAAAAGATACTGGAGAGCAAGAGGTTCCTCAACAGTAAGGACAAACAGCAAGGAGGGCTAAAGAGAACACTGGAGACCCATCTCAGTATCAAGCCCACGAGCCAACGCGATTGCCTAGCTGCACGCTCCACTATTCCCTGGGATGCTCAGTATCAGTCTCTGTACAATCACTTCTGGTCACTATTCTGATACAAGGGAGGCTTAGATCCAATTGTTTTTGATCATGTGGGCAGAATGAAGAAATACTATGCCAGTTGAGAGAAGCCATATCAATTACAAATCCCATTTAGGAGGCCACACAGAGTAGATGCCTGAGCTTCCTCCCGGTGGGAGCAATGTAACCAAGTCCCAGGTTCCTGCCTGTGGTCACATTTTTTTTTTTTGGCTTGATAACAAATAAGTAAAATCTGTATATGTTTACAGTTTATTTGACATTTATTATGTATCAAGAAATTTACAGGTTCAAAGGCATGCTATGATGGGTAGCACTGCAGAGAAGCCAAGAGAAAATATTTATGTCTAAGCTTCACCGCTTGATCAGCTGTGTAACCTTAAGAAATTACCTCCCCCTCATGCCTTAATGACCTCTTCTTCCAAATGGAGACAGGCATCACTTTAGTGTAACATGACACAGACTACCAAAAACATTAGCAAATGGCAGAAATGGGATTTACACACAGGATTCTAGAATGCCCATTCTAGTTAACTAAAATATGACAGCAAAGGGCCCTTCATCAAACAGTTACTCATCCTTTACCACACAGGCTTAGGGCACACAGCAAAAAGCAAATCTAGATAACATGGGCTTCTGGAGGACGCTGTTACTGACATCTAAGTATCATTCATTCAGCACAGACGGTCACAAGGCACAGTGTTGTGAAGAGCGCAAGAGTAAATGCTGTGCTCAAGTACAGAGCAAGGTGAGAGGGGTCAATAAGCATATAGGGAATATTCAACACGCACACACAGCTATTACAGAACTTCCATGTGCACCTTTGCATTGTGAGATGCAAGAAAGAATGCTGTGTTGGACGGGATGGAAGGGGTATGCGAGGACCTTCAGCACAGTGAATGATTTTCAATGGAAGGCCACTGAGTAAGTTTGCGCGGACTGGATGTGAAGCAAAAGCCTGAGTACCAGAGCTCTACAGACATACTAATTTCCATCATTTCACTCATGTGCACATCCAGGTAAGCTTTCAACACGTGCGCTAGGCATTTTCATTATGCAAGTGGCTTTTATAAGTCATAAAAATTGAAGTAAATTTTAATCATTTAAGATTTAACCTTCTAAATACAGAAAAATGCTCTGTGTGATATATGTAACTATATACTGTATTAGGTTTTATTAATGAAAATGACCATTTTCCCCCAAAAGTATTTCCATGTATATTAAAAAGTATAGTTCTACTTAAAAGATCTGGTAAGATTTTCAATTGGCAATTAAAGTAAATGTTTTATTTAGTTATATGTACCTAATTTGGAGACTGAACATTAGCATCAGCTTATTTGCCTTTAAATTTCCCAAAATACATATAATAATTATAATTTTGTACATGGAGATGGCAGTGGCATATTTCTACAACAGGGGTAGAGGGGATGAGGAATGGAGTAGGTGCTAGCATTTTCTGCTCTAAGTATAGTAAAACCATTTCAATGCAATGTTTGACTTAAGCCTCCCCAAGGTTAGCTCTCTTTGTAGCTTTAAAACATCATTAATTTCTTCTTGAAATAGTTAAATAAGCACCAGCCTTCGCTTTTATTATATGATGGTAACTTAAACACGTTTCCTCAAAATCTAAAAATTTCCTCTTGATGAACATGATTATTTCCTGATTTTCCTGTTTGCCCCATATATCCTCTTTTCTAAGCAATTTTCTTGGGCAACCAACCTTTACAACACTGAAAGAAAAGGGGATGGGGGAAGAGTGTGGTCCAGAGGGCTTGGCTAAGTCATGAAAGGGGGATGCCCCCTGCCAGACCCTACTAGGCTGGGCCAGGCCAATAGGCAGAAGCAGTCCATCTGACTCAATAGTAGGCAGCCAGGAAAATAAAAGGAAGGTAGATCCTGGACAGGAAGGAGGAGGAAAGGGAGAGAATTGAGGATGAAGAGGTAAAGGGAGGAAGGTGAGGGAGATGGTGACAGCCAGCCAGTGGCAGCTGCTGGTTTGGAGCAGACGCATGGATTTATAACCTGCTCTTCAGTGAGTGAACCAAATAAATAAAAGTGAGTCTCATTAACGAGGTGCTCAGGAAGCAGGTCTGTGGTGTTCTCCTCCAGATGCTGTCTCATATTTTTAACACCCTGTGTGAGGCTTGGCTAGCAGCGAGCGTCAGCATTTCACTTGTGGTGTGCGATGGGACCAGGTGAGTCCACCTCGCCCCATTACTCATAATATTGGGCCAGGAATAAAGGAAACAGATCAGATAAATAAATGACCTTCAGACTCACACACAGAAAAACAACTATAAAAAAATAAACTACATCAAGAAATGAGTTTTAATCATTTTGGTAGCTCAAAGTTAATTTTTTTTCTTTTTCTTTTTTCCTTCAGTACTGGGGATCGAACTCATAACCTCACGCTTGCCAGGTAGGTGCTTATGCCACTGAGCTGAATCCCCAGCCCAGTTAATTTGTTTCTAACAAACAAGAAGAGATGGAAAATACTGAAGGGCAGCACTAAAAGTTAAAGCCTTTTGTAACTAGTCCTAAGTGGACAGTTTCTTAACTTTTCTGTATGTTTTCAATATTCATATGAAATTAAAATTCTTGAGCACATCACTCTCAATTCTTGAAACTGTTCAATGTAAATCACAAAAACTAAAAATGACTCTAGTAAACTCTCAGGCTATATCTGATGGTAATTACAGTCATTGAGAGCAAACCAGTTTCTACCAGATGGTGAGGGTTGTGAAGGGCTTCTAAATAATTTCCACCCTCCTTTGGAAGTTTCGGTTTGGAAAAGAAGTTTCTATTTGCCCATTCCTGTTATCTATAACCACACAATAGCCCTGCTTTCACTGTGACAGTACATCCTCCTCTCATCTTTTATCAAGTAGATAGGAAAGAGCTACAGCTGCAAGTTTATTAGGTTTTATTTTAAATAAGTAACAATATTCTGGATGGGGTGAACAATGCCAGTCAAATCCTTAGCAAATGACAAAGCCAAAATAAAGGATCAAACTTCAATGCAATATAAAAATGCACTTTTCTTTCATCACTTACAAGATACCAGAGCTACTGCTTGCAAAATAGCCCGATACCATTAAAACCAGTTAATCACCCAGAATTCACATAAACAATAATGTGCATTTTACTTTTTATCAGTATAGGCCATCTTCCAAACATGGCCTATAAAACTTTCAGATTATATGCTGAACAAATGCAGTTAAAGGATAAAGATTATACCACTGCTGAAATCCATACATAATAAAGTGATTTCCGTTGCTAGTTCCAGGAAATATTCATAATAAGTTAGGCCTCCACCGAGTTTCCTTATTTTGAGATGATATATACAATGAAATTTCCCAAGGTTAAAATAACATAAAAATA
The DNA here is from genome assembly GCA_004027455.1 of Hydrochoerus hydrochaeris. Classification (NCBI taxonomy): domain Eukaryota; kingdom Metazoa; phylum Chordata; class Mammalia; order Rodentia; family Hydrochaeridae; genus Hydrochoerus; species Hydrochoerus hydrochaeris. The sequence continues at coordinate 179,835 of PVLA01000784.1, forward strand.
GCTGCTGAAACAATGTCTCTTATCGATACCTCTGAGAGAAGGATCTGTCTAATAAATAATCTGCCTTCTGACTGGAGGCCAGAAAAAGCTGCCAGTTTCCACAGACTTTCAGGTTCTTTCTAAACTTTTTTCAAAAGCTGTATGAAATCACTGTATAACATTGTTCTCTGGTTTTATAAAAACTTAAGATAAAGTGAGGTAGAAGCATACATAGATCATCAATACTGCTCCATTTTTATTCAACTAAACCTTTAAAGGATGATCTTTTAGTGTGCCACCATTGCTCAGAAGCTCACCTGAAGAGCTAAAGCTGCAGTCACTACTTCTTTATCACATGAACACATTTGCTCAGTTTATCCCTCAGAGTACATGGTTTTGAGGGTGTTGGTGAAAATCCCTTCCTGATACAAAAGTAAAACTTCTGGGCCAGACTCAGATAAATCTGTAGTAATATAGTATCCAAAGCTTTGGTAACAAAATGGGCTTTTTGGCTGTGGATGCCTGAGAAAGGCAGAAGAAAACAGTGGGGTCAACCTTGAAAACCTGTCATGATACAGATAAAGACATCCAGCTGACAGAGGAGGAAAAATAGCTCCTTTCAAACAGTGTTAATTGGCCAAAATTACCCGAGGCACTATTATTTTGGCAAGACCCCAACTTTTAGCAACAGTTAAATATTCTATGCTGTAAAATTATTAACTGTGCAAGGATATAGTTTTGATTCTTACAAAGAAGCATCACATATGCAATTAGAACAGAACTATGTAGATTTACTATAAATGCAGGAATCAGACCATACAGAAAATAAAATTTCATTTTCTACTGGCAAACAAGATATTAAAAATATTTTAGCAAATAAAATAGTATATTCTTTTCCCCAAAGCATTATTACTCTTTTTATTAGATCATAAGAATATTTTTAACTCCATCTTTACAAAACAGTATGGTGCTTCTTGGTTTCTGTACAATAAAATTCTAATTTACCTCACATATTACAGTCTGTATCTACAGATTTGCTCGTAAACTTGCATATTAATTCATACAGTGACAATGGTTAGCTTGCAAAGTTTTAGGAAGCTCACCTCAAATAAACTCACAGAATAAAAGACATCTTTGGAAACAAACTCTCAGTTCAATTTTACTAGCTTACAGGAACATATTGTATGTTTGACTTTTTAAAAAACTGCAATGAACCAGACATAAACTACTCTCATCAGAACATGATTTTTTTAAATACTAAAACACTAGCAGTTTACAGTTGAGTATAAGACTAAAGAAAACAACATATCTTGTAATTACAACTACTCTTCAAGTAAAATGGATTTAGTACTTACCTTCTGTGTGCTGGATCTTAGTTCACAGAATCGTAGTAACAGTGTATAAACAAATGTTTAAGCTAAAAGTTCCTTCCTTCTCAGTATGCTCTGCTCTTAGATTTACTTTTGTATAATGGCCTCAAAGTGGTATATTAGACATTAACTAGAAGACATATTCCATTTTCTGACTGAAAGCCAATAATAGTCATGAATTTTTTAGCTGAAAGACACTTCAAGATGCCATTGGGAAGACTGTAATAAACACATTAGGCTGCAAATGGGCGGCGGCAGCCCTTTAACACATGCTGCAATAATCAAGTAAGTGGCTAAATTCATGTTCACTGGTGACACAAATATTTTGCTATAACGTTTCCATCATTCACATCTCTCTTAAAGAAGGAAAAACAAAACAAGGCAAAACCAAACCCTCTCAAGTCTTGTCTGCAAAATCCAGGGCAGAATATGCAAATAGCTGGAAGCTGCTGTACACTCATTACCAACAGGGAACTGTCTTGTCTGCTGTCAGTGTCTAAGATGGTTTCCACTTTCTGAATGCTCAGAGGCTATGCTCCTCAATGTCACCAGTCACCAGGCTGCTTATATATCCAGCGGTGTCAGCCAGAGCAAATGTAGCCAAGAATAGTAAGGGTAGGTTTTAATAAGGTCTCAGATGATAAACATCACCAACAAAGCTGCATTCCCTTGCATAACGTAAGGGTTTCCCTCCCCTTCATGCAGGGTACACTTAGTTCCTACTTAATTTTTTTCTTCTACTTTGTATTTTGAAAACCAGTTTTAATTGAAAGGAGTCATCAAGCAGAAATTACAACACAGCACTGCTATCTGAGTTTCTTAACCTGTCCAGATTAAAATTCAAGTTTATTTTTTCTTCCTTTTTTTTTGTACTAGGAATGGAACCCAGGGCCCCTTGAATGGTAGGACAAGCATGTTCATACTGAACCCATTTAAAATTTTTTGCAAGGATAAGAAAGCCTTTATACAAAAAAGTGTTGATTATTTGAGTACTAAAAAGTTCCTAATGAAAGTTTAACTTTATTGGTGACTTGTGAGTTAGATACTTTGCACACACCTTCCTGCTTAAAATTTCACTTTGATGGATACATTATTAAACTGTGTTGATACACCTTGCAGATTTAACTTCTCTAACCTGCTTCTATTAGTAGTGTACCTAGGTCACAGAGAATAAATGACCTGTCAGGATTCAGATTGAGACCTAATTCTAGTAACTATAATTTGCCGAGTGGCTACTGTGTTGGCAGGCATACTCTGCATCATATGTATGAACCACCTTTAGTCCTATGAACAACATGTGATTAGCATTACTTTAGAGACGGAAACATCGAGGAGAGACAGCCTGCTTGACTGCATAGGAGGGCCTTAACAAGGCCACACAGGAAGTTTCAGAGTTCAAAAGTGAGTCCAAACAGTTTCTCAATTCTTGACCACTGTATTAAAGGGTTCTATTCAGTATTTTAATGCTTTCATTGAAGAGAAATTGATGAACTTCAGTATATTACAGAAATTAGTATATGTGAATTTCGTAAAGTGACAATATAATTTAAAAGTACTACTTACTAAAAATGTACCAGTTATCACTGTAAAATGGAAAACATCTTTCTGTAAAAAAAAATACATACTTTTGACTCATTCATCCAATAAATAGTGAATATTCCATATGCTGCTGTCCAGTGGAGCTAGCCATCGTGAGAATGACAAAAGTCCCTGTCCTCCTGAAGCTCACACTTTAGTGCAGAAAGCAAACCATGCCTTACATCTAATGAGCAATTAATCCCTGAAGGAAAAGGAAGTATTTCCGGATTTAGCATGAAGTTAATGAAATGAGAAAAACGCTAGGAACTTAACTCTGTACACCCAGAATTCTCAGTTTCATTCTAAACAGTAAAAACCCCCCTTTTCTATACAGTCAGAAATAGTAACTGGCTGATTTTAAAAATAATTGTCAAGGATAATTGTAGAAAGTGATACACAGTCTCAATCATTTCAACTTTAAACATGGAACTGAGTGTCTGTCCACTAGTTTCAGTTCCTTTCCTGCATACTTAGAATTAACACATTGTGTACTATTTCCAATTTTTGTTTCTGTCAAATGCCTAAGATTTACAGCTATTCATGCTTCCTTAAATGTTTTAAGGTGTAGTTTTTATTATTTCCCCTCATGTATTAATAGATGTGCTGCACGCAGCCCATCTAGCAATTTCTGTCCATTTGACTTTGAGTTCTAGTTTTCATGGAAACAATGTTTTAAAACTCATGCATAATCAGTTACATGAAACTGAATTAAATTAGGCAATTAAAATAACAAGTATAACTGGCATAAACAGGTTTAGAAATAAGAACCTGGCTCTTAGTGGGCACACAGTGTCACTGCTGGGTGCAGATGAATGGGGTGCCCTGGAGTTGCTCATCAGCCCATAATACTCACAGGGTGGCAGCATCAGGCTATCATTTACAGAGGTGAATAGAGACCATGGGGATATTCTAATCAGTCTGTCCAACAAACCCTGATTAAGAAAATCAGAATTTCTTAATTCTGATTAAGCTAAACTGAGAGGAGAGGTCATTCAGTCATTCAACAAACATTACTGGATCCTATGTTCCAAACATGGTTCCAGCTATTAGGGAATATAGCAATGAACAAAATCGATCAAATCTCTGACTGTTATGTTCTTTCAGGAAAGCAAGGTTAGTGGGAGAAATAATAAAAACATTTATTATATCAGAGATTAAGCTACAAACAAAAATAAGGTAGGATTGAGACAAAGTAGATGGGAACAAAGGGAAGGATTTCCTACAGTTCTGACATCTAAACAGAGATTTTTCCTTACATCACTTTAAGATTTATAACATAATTTACTATGCAACAACTAAAGCAAACTATACAAAAGTTGTACAATGCTGTGGCTGAGAGTATACCCTCAGGGGGGTAAGGTCTAGTTTGGAACCCTTAGAACACCCCATGTTATCTAGGTGAGCCACCTCACCAATCTCTTTGGTTTATTGATTTGTAAAACAGGAGAAATATAATATACACCTTTGAATGCTTATTAGAAGTATGAAATACAAAGATATCTGGAACATCGTCAGGGCTTACTTAGTAAATGTAAGGTACTATTTGAATTGAATAGCATATAAATGTGTAGAAAATAATCTAAGATGGTGTTAACTTTACGGTGCATGTGCCCATGCCCTCTGCTGGCACATGAGCTGAGTCATCCCAGACTAACAGATGACCTAGTGTTGCATGTGTTGCTCTCGTACCAATGAACATATGAGCCAAGGTTCTGTGAAGTATCAGCACCCATCCAATAGCAAACAGCACAGTAACTGTACAAAAGCACATCAAATGCAAACTTTTATCTGTCAACAAAAAATTGTTTATATCACTGAAAGCTGTTATTGTGTTTTTCTTTTAAAACAAGAGATTTTAAATGTATGAGTTGTTTTCTCTAAACTAAAATCTCAGTATATAGGTTTAACTGCAGTGTTGGCATCGTGTAAAAGAAGTGGGTTTTGGACTGCAATTTGGGAACTTCTAAAAGGCCCACCTTGACTGACCTAAGGTATTGATGAATACAGCTGAAGAAGAAAACTACAGAAAAAATTGAAAAGTCACCAAAATTTTAGCAGCTGGAAAGGTTTTGTTACTTATTCTCTAAGAGTCACATCAGTGTGAAGAAGGCACGAAGAAGCTCATGAAGACTGTAGGGATTAGTAACAAGTCTCAGCAGTTCCCATCTTAGATGGAAGAACTTAGGGTAGACTTTGAGGTACCAAAGGTATAGTATAGTTATAAACGTATATCTTCTGATTTACCAAAGAAAATAATTTGTACTTTAAATATTATTGCCGGTATTCAGTAGAATAATGAATAAACACAAACTTTTATTTTTGAGACAAGATCACACTTACGTAGTTCAGGCTGGCCTTGAGCTCACTATGTAGCCCAGATTGGTCTTGAACTTGCTGCAATCCTTCTGCCTCAGCCTCCCAAGTGTGGGATTATAGGTGTGTACCACCATACTGGACTCCCATAATTTAATTTTTTTACTTTTCAAATTTCTTAGGACAATACTCTTTTATGAACTTACAATAAGAAGAACATAACCTGCAGAAAGGAAGAGTAGGGAGGGAAGAGAGGAAAGAAAGCTGGCTGTGTTGTTAGGAAAAACAAAGAAAAATTCAAGCAAATCGAACAGGGATTTTTATAAAGAACCACCTCCTTGGAATACAAATTATAAGTGTACAAATTGTTTTCACGCATATTTTCAGAAAGAACACTGCATAAAATGAGGCAGACCTACACTATCTGTGGCACAAAGACTGCCTAAAGTGAATGAAATGAGAAAAATATCATTATTCTACTCAATACTGGAAATGATATTTAAAGTACAAATTATTTTCTCCGGTAAATCAGAAGATACACACTTACAACCATCCTGTACCTTTGATACCTGCAAGCCTTTGCAGCGGAAGTTTCTAAAAATGCTCTTCTCAAAAAAATCTTCATTATCTTTATGACGGCTTGACAGATCCCACGAGGAAGAATGAGAAGCTGCCTCCTCTTGTTCCAAGCCCAGTATGGCATGTCACAATCACCGCGGAGCTTCCTTCTCCGCGGCAGGGCTCCAGGGCAGCCTCTTGGCCCTCACCCTGTGTGCCGGCCAGCCCGGCCTGGCCCAGGAAGCCCACACTGCTGCCTCCCACTCCAGTTCCTGTTGGGACTCACTCCTTCCCTTTACTCCATCACCACTCATTTAACCACACTTTCTTGTGAGTTCCTTATCTCTAGTCAAACACTAAAACAGTAAGACTTTTAATCATGTTGCAGGGAACAGGTAAGGACTCAAAGGCTTGGGGTTAGTGGAGAAATAATGCACATAATTATAACCTTTTTATCAGTTTAAATTACAAATACTTACTAGGGTAAAATCTCTGCAAGGAGTATTTTTTTGGAAATATGCTTTCAATACTCTTTCTGTTCCCTACCATATAAACATTTGTTGAAAATGATCATGTAGGGAAAACCTGGTTTGGAGAATCTCTGACTTATTTTCTTTGCACTGAGCAAATTACTACAAGTTTACTTCTGATTGGAATATTACAATGAATTTAAACAGTATTTGCTATGAGGTAATGGTTGCTTTATTAAAGTGAAAAAGGTAGTTTTGGATCAATAGACTTCCACCTCCCTCAACCCAGTTTGGTTTAATAAACATAAAGCCAAATTAAACATTTTTATTTGCAAATAATACAAACCAATAGAGTAATTCATTGAAAATTACTAGAAGTTTTAAAGTTAACTGCAAGAATTCATTGTTTGAAAGAATTTTAAAATTAAGTTGGTACCCAAAAATGTGAGCAAAGACTTTTTTCTCTCTCACTTATCTCTTTTTGTTGGTTTTTCAGCCTCCAAGTGCTGGAATTACAGGCGTGTGCCCCCATGCCTGGCTCTCTCTTGCTTTTAAATGTTGGATTTTGGCAGTCTTCAAAAGTAACTATATGAGCTAGGTGTGGTGGTGCATGCCTGAAATCCCATCACTCAAAAGGCTGAGGCAAGAGGATCATTGCAAGTTCGAGACCAGCCTGGGCTACAAAGTGAGCCTAAGTTCACCCTGGACCATATAACCTTGTCTCAAAAACACAAAACAAACAAACTAAAAGTAACAAAAAGGGCAAGTTTATAAGATATTTCTATTTCAGCTTGTTTCAAACTTGGGACACAAACAGTTGTCAGCTGAAGCATAACCATATTGCTATCACTAGGCTTGTATAACACAGTGTAGTTCTCCGGCTTCAGGGTCAGAGGCTAGGGAGGCCTGTGGGCTTAGGGAACTTTGTGCAGAGCACAGGGTAGCCCGGATGAGCTGCAAATGGAGTTTTCTCCCTTTATAGCTCCAGGTGAAGAATTACTGCACTTTGTGGAACAAAAATATCATTGGACTCAAGAATAACTTGTTTACCCTCAGGTAGTTAATATAAATTTAAGTCCAAATGAGCCTGAAGTGTATGACAAATAATATGTTAACAGACTAAATGAGTGGCCTAGAATAGGAAGAAGATTAAAAGAAACTCCTCCTATTTTATCTATTGCTCTCTACCTATTTTCCCTGGTCCTAAGAAGTTTCTGTACTGAGAAAAGAGATAAACTGTTCTACAAAAGTTGCACCTGTGATAAAGATCTTTAAGACTGCCATACTTTAGCCACAACTGGCAAGTAGTAAGCATGCAATGAAACTTTAAGAAAATTAAGATGATTACCTAATAGCACAGAGACAACTATGTTATACTCCATCTGTCTGGTACTGAAATCAAAGACACAGTGACAGAGTATGTATGTGTTCATAAGAATGCACGTAGTGCTTTCAGTCAAAACTTCAGGACCAAGAGCAGTGACTATACTTAGGACTCAGAGCAAAACATTTGGGCAGTACATTTTAGAAAATTAAATTTCTAATTAATAATGTCTTTTTATGATACTAAAAATATAACCTAAATTGCAAGGTTTTAACTTAAAATCTATTTTGATTTACAGTGGTACCTTGGTTCACAAATGATTCTTTCCATGATTCTGGTCACAAACAAGTTGGACAAGAACCAAATCAAATTCAATGGTGAGATTCAATGTTGACCTTTTGTGGGGAAATTTGATTTGGTTCTCATCTAGCTTGGTCTGTGTCCAGAACTGTGCAGAGAATTGAGTTTGTGCACTGAGGCTTCACTGCATTTCCTTCTGATGGTCAACTATACTGATAATCACTGAGTAACTGTCTAAGGGTGCATTACTGCCCTCTGTGAATGCAGCAACACAACCACTGAGTAAGAAATAGAAGTTGATGTCATAAAACAGAAAATGGAGAAAGAAAATACAAGTAGGGAACTAGCACAGAAGACAGTGTAGACAGAAAGTGCTAATGAGGGGGAAATTACTTCCTGTGGCAGATCTGGCAGCTCCTGGGCTGGGCTGTGAAGAATGGACAGAATTCTCCACAGTGAGCATGTGGAGGTGGTGGGCTCGTCAGGGTGTCCCTTCAGGACCCGGGGCTGGTCTAGAGGTGCTGAGTCTGGATCCTTTGTCCAGTGTTGCTAGCAGGCCCCCGATTTTGGTGCTGCTACACACCCTACCTAGCCCAAGGCAGTACTAAAACTGCTCATCAGAGTGTCACTGAGAACTGCCAGAAATGCACTCTGGCTGAGGGCCCAGCCTCTGTCTGTCAAGCTGCCCTGTTATTCTGACCCCACTGAAGTTGAAGAGACACTGCCCGAAATTTGAGAGAGAGAGAGAGAGAGAGAGAGAGAGGCACAGACAGACAGGTTTCCTTACCTCATCAGTGACCTGAAATTGGACAAACTCATATAACTACCTTTCAGTGTGAGGGAGAAAAAGGATAAAGCACAAGACATTTTAGGCAATTCATTGAGTTACCGGATATGTAGCTACATAATTGCTGTGTAGCACCTGAAGATCTTACATGCTAGAGTGAAGAATAGTAGTTCTTATTATTTAATAAACCATAGGTGTGATAAAAAGTTGTGACCTGGAAACAGAGAAATCATAGTTATGCTAGAGAGATTAGCATGGCTGTGGTACAGATGACATTACTGGTAGTTTGGGGAAGACAGGCTGAAGGGAGTTAAGACATTGCAAAAGGCCCATGTGGTATGACTGCATTGATATGAAATGTTCAGAGTAAGCAAATCCATTGAAACAGAAAGTAGATTAGTGGTTATGGGGTGAGGGGCAGGATGGCGACTCAGTACTAATGAGCACAGGGTTGATGAAAGTGTTCTGAAATTTGATAAAGGCTGTATGTATCACATGTAAATAAATGAAATACCATTGAACTTTGAAAGGCTAAATTTTATATTCTGTGAGTTTAATTTCAATAAAGCAATCATTAAAAACAAAAAGCCACCTAGAAAACCGTAACAAAATCCAGAAGCTATTTAGCTTGATGCTGATAACTTGGGATAACTGTTCAATAGAGAAGTACACAGTCTGTAAGTATTAAAAATTACAGTGCAAATATAATTTTTAGTATTTATTTTCTTTTGCTTAATAAAAGTAACTGTGCTTCTTGTGCAGTTTAAGACATTTTAAATTGACCACTTGTAACTGAGTATCTTTGAAATATTTTCAGCACATAAGTCAGGACTATGTTACAGATATACTGGTGTCAACTAGGCATTCTGATATGTTATTGTGGAGATGAAAGCAAACTATAGTTTCCACCGGTGGTCCACAATTTTGGTTACTGATGAATCACCAAAGGAGCTTTAGTGGCTGGAGGGGTGGTGCACACCTGCATTCTAGCACTCTGGAGATTGAAGTGTGAAGACTGAAGAATTGCTTGTGCTCAGGAGATCAAAGCCCATAGTTAGAAAATGTCTTAGGAAAACACACACGCATGCCTGCATGGAGATTTCAAGCTTTACCCCAGCGTAACTAAAACAGAATTCCCTAGGCAATTTACATGGGGGGTTCTGTTGAAACTTGCCCAGCAATGACTAGAAGAGCGTCACTTGGAAATGCAGGGATAGAAAAACAAAGGAGTCCTGGTGTCAACAGAACACATGTTCTCAAGTCCCTTCTGACTATCCCGTCCTGTCCAGTCCAGGCCTACCGAAGCTGGTAGCTGGAGTCACACCCTCCTCGTCCCTCATGGCAACTATTAGGCCATCATTATCAACATCTCTGCTCCTCTGAAACGTCTCCTCTCTACCCATGTCATAGGACACACCAACATGCCACTTAATCCTCCTCACACTTGCTAAAGACTCTGGCACTGATTAGTTCTTTCTTGCTAGACCAAATCTAGTCACCAGCCAAAGTGATTTTAAAGCCTATGTGACTGAGTTAATTACTGTCCTCACAGGTCCTGTCTCAACTAGAAGACAGCTCACCTCAATTTCACTTCAGCCATGCTGCCTATAGTCACATCCTGAATCTTGTTATTGCTTGAATTATTCCCACTAGAAGGCCATTCATTGCCCAGCCTCCTGGAAGACAGGCTTTACTACTGTTGTCTTCCACATAACCAGTCTTCTGTGAGCAGAGGATCGTGTCCCTTGCTGTTTTCTAACTTCCTTTCTTTTACTCTTCACCTCCAGCACTCTCAGCTCCCTTCTGTACCTCTTGTCTCATGGAATTCATTCTGCATAACTTCCTCTCAAGTTCCTGATCCCTAGAAGAAAATGCTGAGCACTGATGGGGGAAAAGCTCTCAGCTCTAGAGAAAAAGGTCCACAGATAGTGCATGGTTTTTGAAACTGTCCAGGCATGGGCCTGCCATCCAACCCTGAACTTTGTTCTCAGGTCAGCAATTTCTTTTTACCTAAAAGATTATTTCCAGCTTTTACAACTTCTGATTTTCCTAACCTCCCTTCTTACAAAGATATCTACCTCTGTCTTCAACATTAATCTTGGTGTCTCAGAGGATGCATGATCCTTTCTGTAAACACTAACCACTCCAAGCCTACTTTTGTTTTCTTGTTTACCATCTCTAGAGGGGCATCTCTATCCTACACTTTCAACCTCTTTCTCTCTAACCTACAAACATACTCAGGAGATTTAATCCTGTTGTAGAAAAGGTCCCTTTGAACCTCAATCTCTCTATAGCTACCAATCTGTCTCATATTTTTCCTTCACAGCTGCACTTGTCCAAAGAAGATAGGTCTGCAATTTCTTGCCTCAAACATGCGGGACCAACCAGCTCAGAACTTGTGTATATCAGTTTTAGAAAGATGATACACAGAACACATATATTTCACAGCAACTCCAGAGAGGCCTACAGAAACACTTCTATAAGTGAATTCAATATTATTTGTACAATGAAGTGCATGAATGAGTATTAACACTAAGTGGGAAAAAAATGAAGATTATAAATCACCTTACATCCCTTCAGGTCAGGCAAAATGAGTTACAAAACTTTTCCATTTTCAGAGTTTGTTGAATTTGGAGATTGAATTAAGAGAATTCAGGCCTGTACTCTATTCCAGTTCCTTTCCACTAACTCCACAATCCAAAGCAGTTACCTTTTTGATTTAATCTGCCCCTGTGTCCTCCATGACACAGGTTCCAGCACCTGTGTGCTACGTTCACAAGTCCTTCCTTAACACTCAGCATCACATCCACAAGTTCCCATAGTTCTTCTCTGAATTTCTCTTTCCTGTGGCCTCCACTACACAGCACTCCATAGGTGCCCCTCCTATTCTTTTCTACCTGTGTCAGTCACTTTCTTGTCACTGGGACTCAATACCTGACATTGACAAATTAAGTGTTTACTTTGGCTAATGTTTTAGAAATTTCAGTCCTTGTATGACCTCAGTGACCTGCCTCCCCAGCCAGGCCCCACCTCCTTAACAGCAAAGTTGCCTAAGAGCCTCAGTAATCCAATCACCTTCCATAGGCCCATCTTTGAGCACACAAAGCTAGGGAGCGGACCAGACACAAACCGTAACAGTGCTTTATCTACTTTCATGGGATCTTCTTCCTTTCTGGAGTAATCCAAGTCTCTACCTTGGCCCAATCAATCCTCTTCTCAGTCATCACTGTTTTAAATTCATTTTTAGCAGCTTTACTGATACTGATTCACATGTTATGAAATTCACCCCGCCTGGGACTAGGGACTAAATATAAGTCCTTCACACTAAGCTACATTTCCAATGCCCTACACCCTCCCCTTTTCGAGATAGTATCTTACTAAATTGTGAAGTCTGGGCTAGAATTTGCAATCTTCCTGCTCCATCTTCCCAGAGTGCTGGGATTGCAGCCATGAACTGCTACACTTGGCTGAAATTCACCCTTTTACTGTGCTTTAAGTGTTTCAAATCTATTCATGGGAGTTGTGCAACTACCATCCTAATTCTAGAGCATTTTCATCACCCCAAAAAGGAAACCCCATACTTATTATGTAATTACCCTCCATTTCTCCTCTCCAGCTCTGGCAACCACTAATCTCCTTTCTGTCTCTGTGGATTTGCCTGATCTGGACATTTTGTCTAAATACAGTTGCATTAACCTTTTTTGTCTCACTTGTTTTAATTAGTATAATGCTTTCAGAGTTGAGCAATAATGGCCAAATATCCCATTGTAATAGATATATCACACTTTATTTGTCCTTTAATCAGCTGATGGACATCTGAACTGTTTTCTTGGCTCCTATCAATAATACTACCATATATTTTGTGTGTATGTAGTTCTTTTTTTTTTTTTTTTTAAGACAAGGTCTTGCTCTGTAAGTCAGATCAGCCTGGAACTATCACTATGTAGCCCTGACCAGCCTCAAACAATGCTCCTGCTTCAGCCTCCTGAATGCTGAAATCCCCTCTAATCAAAGGCATATGCCACCAAAGCTGGCTATATACACATTTTTTTTACAGAAATAAATGGTTTTAATTTTCTTTGATGTACCCAAAGGAATGGAACTGCTGCATCATATTGGAACTCTATAATTTTGAAGAGCCATCAAACTGACTCCCAAAGTAGCTACATCACTTTATGCTCCACCAGCAATGTACAATGTTACAATTTCATAACATCTTTGCCAGCATTTATTATTTTCCTTTCTTTTTTAAATATGGCCACCTTAGAAGGTTTAAGTTCTGTTTCACTGTGGATTCAATATACATTTTCCTCATAATTAACATAACTTCTTTGCAGAAGTGCCTATTCAAATCCTTTGCCTATTTTAAAATGAGACTCTCCAGCAATACTTAACACTAAATTTGGGGCCAAGGATATAGCTCAGCAACATAAGTGCCTGCCTGAAAAGCACAAGGTCCTGAGTTCAATTCCCAGTATCAAGAACAACAACAGCCCCACTAATTTTGGGTCTATGAACTTCTCTGAGAATGTGATCCAAGCTATAAAATAAAGGCACACATAAGACATAGTGTTTCCTACCAGGTTACTAACTCAAAATGTATGAACTCTTGTTTTATGCCAAAAGTCAGTGGTGGCAAACTTGTGACACATATGCCACAGGTAGACTGTTTGTATCAACTGAAAGCTCTAAAAGGTTCGTCATCACTGCCATAGCTTCTTAACCAAGGCCATATATTTACATTCAAACATCAGCGTGGAGTTTTCAAAAAGTACAAACTGGACAGAGGCTCCAGTTCAGTGGTAGAGCATCTGTCTGATCCCCAGCACTGACACCGCCCCCACCCAAAAAAGTCCATTACTGTGTGATTCAGCAATTATGCTTGTAGCACATACTCTAGAGACTGCAACAGGGTTTCAAACAACGCTCTGTACACCTCTAACCCAAGAAGCGCTATCCATAATAGGCAAAGGTAGAAATAAGGGCCGAGGATGTTGCTTAGTGGTTGCACACTCGCCTGGCATGCACGGGGTTAACTCCCATTCAGATCTAATCCCCAGAGCAAGGTAGCAGGAATAGTAATGCTGGGGTAGCGATAACTCAAATTAATGTGGGATTCCCACAGATTGCAAACAGAATAGGAAGATACACACAACAGAATATTATTATCCTTAAAAAGTAATAAAGTACTAATAAATGCTAAAATGTGGCTAGATCCTAAAAACACCATAATGAAAAAGCAAACATAAAAGGCTACTTATTATGATTTCACTTATATTAGGTATTTAAAACAACTGAATTCATAGAGATAACAAGCAGAAGAGAGGTTATCAGGACCTGGAAAAGGGGAAGGGAAGGAGGAGTTATTTATTACTCTTGGGTAGAATGTTTCCGTTTAGGGTGATGAAATTCTGGAAATGGACATTAGCAATAGTTATGCAACTTTGTGAATGTATTTAATGTTATTGAACTTAAAAAGAGTAAAATGGCCAATTTTTGTTACGTGTATTTTACAATAAAAATGAAAAAGAAAAATAACAACAACAACCAAAAACATCCAACAAAACAAACAAACAAACAAATATAACCAGGGTGCTATTCCAGACACACTAAATCAAGGAGTTTAGAAGTAAGGTTTGAAAATCAGTATTTCTCTTAAAAGCTTCCAGGATAACTTAGAATTCAACAGAATTAAGAACTGCCATTTTAGAATTTCTTTGGCGGTACTGGTACAGACAGCTGAGCTGGTTAGAAATATTACAGGTAGTCAGATAGGGCTGGGCCCAGTGCAGAAGACCAGGTACCTTGCAACATTGGAGGAGACAGACACCTCTGCTGCGGGTTAGGGCTCAAGACAAAAATGAAAACATATGCAACCACACCCTAAGTATAAACATCAGGGATTGATATTCTAAATAGGTATGGATCACCTTGAGGAAGCCAGGAGTCCTCATCCCAAACCCCTACAGAAATAGTCATAGCTCTTTAAGCATGCCCAGTCACTATGTGATTCACTTCCCCACTTCCCTGATTTGGTCAATTTTACCTGAACAATAATCTTATTGGTTGACCACAGTTCTGTCCCACCTCATGCCCCTTCGTAGTTCCCATGTTTTCCCCATCTTGGACCTATCTCACCTCGTGGGTTTGCTCTATGAAAGTCCCTAGAAAAGACAGAGTCTTTGGCAACCCACTTGGGGCCCCTTCTTCTCTCTCAGACAGAAGGCTTCTTTCTCAATAAATATTTCTGCTCTTAACCTCCATTGTTCCTAAAATTCATTCTTCGATTTTAGAGAACATGAATTCATACTGGACATCCAGTAGGTTGGGAGTTTTATTCCTCTATATTAGTACCACCTAGTACCATTGCTTCCCAAAAATCTTTCTTTTTCAGCTTTACCTCTTAAAGCTTTCACTTCAAAAATCCAACTGCCTTCTAGGTGTCCACTCACAAACAATCCATTCATTTCTCCTCCTTAGAATGTTCCACCTACAAGACATTCTACTGAACATTTTCCCTAGATGTCTGTATTTTCCTCATCAGAGCATCAATATGGCTAAATCCATCTCTAGGTATTTCCAAGTCTCCCCTCTTGCGCCTTTCCCTCATCACTACTGCTTCTGTCTTCAACACCTTTAACCTGGACTATCCAACAAACACACATTTCTTCACCTCCAGATGATGTTCCTACTTTCTTCTTTAGCAGAATCTTTACCAGTCAAGCAAGTCAAATTTGAAAATTCAAAATGCTTTGAAATCTTGCAACACCCCAGGTTTTTGAGGTAGAGATGTTCAACCTGTATTATTTTAGGTAGTATGTAATTAGTAAGGTTAGATACTATAGTAGGTGCTGCATTATTTTAGTTAGTTTTCAGAGCTCTATAAAGCAGATATCATCACCCATTTAATGAAGGAAACAGATTCAGTGATGTTTCCTGAGCTGTCTGAAATCTAAAAGCTCCTAAGTTAAAGAATGGGATTTAAAGTTCTGACTACAACTGTCACGCTCTCTTTACAATTCTTCATATTCTCTAATAAAAGCTAGTAAATAAGTATCTCAAAATGGTATAATGGTACAAGGTCTAAGCAAAATATCTGAAAAATGTGTATATCATCTTGCAAGTTTGTGAAATGCCCATGTCTAGGGATCTTTCACAGTAACATTACAAGAGGATTAGACAGTTCACATCAGTACTGCCTCACACAGCATAGAAATGTATAATTAACTGATGGCCTCCCAATGTGAACTCTAATTCAACTACAGGAACCAAAAGCTGATTATCTTTCCATACTATGATATGCATCAGATTTTTCTGTTTTTTCCTCTCAGTATCAGTAAGATACTGTGTTTCTGTTTATTTTTAATCCTTAGACTTGTCATTAACTGTAAACAACAGCAAATATAACACAGTACTTGCTGTCACCATAAAATTACGGTGAATTTAGGTGGCTGGGACATACAACAAAGTCCTAGGCCTCCATAAGCTCAACTGTGTCCCCTTTATCACCATATCTACAGCCCAAACTCTTTGCTCCAGTGAACACCTAGTTTTTATGTTTCAGATGTTGGTTTTTCTTACTTTGGTGTCTTCTGGCCCTGTTAACTTCCAGCCGGGCGTGGGGTGCACACCTTTAATCCCAGCACTCAGAACGCTGATGCTGGAAGATCAACACAGGTTAGAGGTCAGCCTGGGATACAAAGGGAGTTCATGGCCAGCTTGAACTACATAGCAAGACCCTGTCTCGAAAGACAAAACAAAACAAGAAACCACTTCCAGTTAATACCTGTTACCGTGCTACTCTTTACCTGATCCAGATGCTTTGATAATACTTCCAATTAAATTCATTAGATAATTTTTTCCAGCATCTAATTTCAATTTGTCTTGAGGTTATCCAGGAATTGGAGTAATTTGAGTGGTGGGAGATCAATACAGGGAGATCACGAAGGGGCTCAAAAAGGTCATCACAGGAATTCTATTTCAACCCTATATAGCTAAATGTACATAACTCAATACTGGTTAATGCTGATAAACATATATCCTAGCTTGTTATCTAAATGAAAAACTAAACTCCACTATAAGTTATATACAAAATTCAGAGAATTTAAATTGGTTTTCCAGCTTGAGATTTAAGAGTTTCAAAGATCTTGGTAAATGTCACACAGTCCCACACCCTGCTCGCCTATCTTCAGACTCCCGTTCATGAACCTTGCTAAGGGTACACAAGCAGCTGTCAGGAGGCACTTTTATCCAGCCCCTTGAACAGAACACGGCACTGCCTTACCATAGGACTCTTCTCTTGGTACTGGAGTCAGGCATCCACTCCACAGGCTGGCTGCTCAGAGGCCGGGGAGATTCTGGCACAAAACGTTCATCCAGTGACAAGGGCAACTGGTGGGGCCCAACACATTTACAGTCTTGGGATATAGAGGAGGGAGTCGCTGAGCAGGAGGCAGACACTATAAGATGATGAAGGTTCAAGGAGTCATCACCGAGCAGAAGTGACAAGGCAGAGAACAGATACACAGCAAGAGTGCGGAGAGGCTGGTTAGACGGCAGGATGGCAGCAGCTGAGGCACACTGGCAGTACTTTTGCCACTACAGTCAACATACACACAGAGCTCCTCAACCTCTCTGGCACAAGCCATTTCACATGCAGTCATTTCAATCAGAGAGCATTTGTCTGTGGTAATCTGGCCTGTGAGCTGTAATATGGCTCCTTTCCACCAAGAGTAGAACTCCTATTGGGAATGGCAGCCCTGTTTGACTAGCTCTTTCAATTTGGCTCTAGGGTTTATAATGCTAATGTTTATAAAATAGCAATATGTTAAATATTTCCATTCAAACATGTAAAGTCTTGTATTTAACTAAAGTCTTTTACTTTAGTAAAAAGTTGTGACCCAAAGCTCACAGGAACCTAATACTGTATTTTCCCTATGAGCAAAGGCTCAATATTTGCTAATTCAGTACACAGAAGACATCAAAACTCCTATAAATAGCAAGAATCAACTGTAGTCCACCAAAGGCAGAATATGAGAGGAGGTTAGAATGCTTGCAGCATGAAGGTAGAAGGGCAGATCCAAACTATGGGAGAATCTTTTATGCCCTACAGCAAGGGATGTGGGCTGCAAATCTTAAGTTCTTGAGTTAAAGACTATATGGGTTACAAAGAGTACACCTTTCCTGTTCTGCATTATTCCCCTGGTGTCTGGCATAGACACATTATTATATCCAAGAAAAACTACTATTTAATGCTTTCTCTCCTTAACACACCACATGCTTTCTGCTTCAAGCAGCACTGACCTCAGAAATTTACTATGAGCCGTCAATGATCTAATAGCCAGCCACATTAGTCAAAGGAGGTGAAATGAAGTTTAGAAATATATTTTATTGAGCCTAACACTAAACAGTCAAAATTACCATCTCAAAATGTGATCAGTATTTTTAAAATTACTAATGAGCTATTCTACCCACCTTCCTTTTCTCTGTCCTTTCTGTATTTTGGCTTAAAATCTGAGTACATTTTACAGAAAATTCATACTAGCCACATTTTAGGTTCCCAAAAGCCACTTGCAGCTAGTGCCTACCTTCCTGGACAGTGATAAAGGTCTGGTGTATCTAGTGAGGTGCCTTGTATCCCCCCCATTATCTAGGACTCAGCTCTATCTTTTTATACCTCTGCAAGTGTTCCCTGATCAATTCTCTACCTACTCCAAGGGAGTTACTCTTGTCCTGTTCTAGAACCTGAAAAAATTCTTACAGTAACAGTTGTTAAATGAGCAAGAGGATTTAAATGAAAGAATAAAAGTGAAACCAGTTCTTCATGCGTTTTAGAAATAAATCAATAAAGGCCAGGCTTGGTGGCACATGCCTGTTAATACCAGCACTTGGGAGGCTGAGGCAGGTTAATTGCAAGCTTAAGGCCAGCCTGGTTACACAGTGAGTTCAAGGCCACCCCAAACTACATAGCAAGACCCTGTTGCAAAAAAAAGTCAGTCAGCACAGACGAGTTGCATCAAGATACAAATAGTAAAGCTACATTTGTAGTTTACTTTCCAATTGATTCCCAAAGATCAAGGTATTTAGTGAAGTAAAAACCTGTCTGTCAGAAAAATGACTTACTAAAGAGTACATATACTCTTGCTATGGTTATAGTTTGTTCTCCTACCCTATGCACATAGGAGTTTGATCCCCAAAGTCATATGTTAATGCTATTAACAAAGTGGACTATGGTATGAAGAGTTGAGCCCTTTGATTAAATTTATATAAGGTCATTAGTGTAGAGCCTGCATGATTGTAACCTGGTAGCTTTATAACACAAGAAAAAGAAACATAGATACATACATTCTCTGCCACCTTGGACTCCACCAACAAGGTCATCATTAGAGGCTGAAAAAATGTGGTAGCCCAATTGTGGCCTTTAAGCCTTTCTAACCATCACCCAAAATACACCTCTTTCCTTAACAGTTAGCTTGCCTCAGATATTTTGCCACAGTAATGAAAAAGTGACTAACACAAATGTAAACCATTAAAGCTTTCCCATCTGAAAGATTATGCAGACAAAACTCCTGTCTAGAGAATCTGCATGGATGTAACACGATTTACGACAAATCTCATGTCAATGGCTTGTATTTCAGTGGTGTTCTCAACGTCTTCTCTATGGGTTTATACCTGAATGGTCTATCACAGCAATGTTGTAAGTAAACAGACTTGGAAGCAGCAAGGTCTCCTTTTGGAAAACAATACAAATAAAAATAAAGAGCAGCCAAGTAAGAAAATACGCAGTACATATCTTTTGGATCCTACAACTACTGTGCTTCTGCCCATGCCATCAATCTCATGGCAATTCATAGTCTTCCTTTCCTAACAATCTCTGCTGCCCCATGTGAATGCTTCCACATTTTACCTCCTTGTTCTAAAACAATTTTTAATTAGCCGTGAGTTAATTTCCATGAACAAATGTTTCTTTTTACAGAAGATCAAGCACCTTTTAAACATGAATTACTCAACATATTTAAAATAAAATAATTTGCTTAAAGTACAAACATTTAGACATGGCGTGGTGACCACACATATAATCACAATACTTTGGTGCTTGAGACAGGAGGATTATGAGATCCAGGCCAACCAGGGCTACATAGTGAGTCCAGGTCAGCCTGAAATACAAAGCAAGACCCTCTCTCAAAAAACAAACAAAAAAGGTACAATCATTTAAACACAAAAATTACTCCTTGTTTGTAGGTTTATCCTGTTCTCACTCTATAATAAATCAGCAACTCCAACTGAATTCAGAACATGCAGCAATCTGGTGGGAACTTACAGGGTTTCAACCCCACTCCACTAACTATTTGCTGTGTGAACTTGGACAAGTTACTTTTAACTTTCCGTGTTTCCGTTTGCTCAACTATAAAACAGGCATTAGGCTGGCATAACCATTAGTATCTTGAAGATTAAAAGAATTATACATGAAAAGTCCACAGAACATGACTGGCACATAATAAGTTCTACCTTAACATTAAGATTAGCTTTATGGTTAAGAAAACTAACAACTGCTTTGATAACAATTTTTTTTCATTAAAGGATGAGAGAAAAGGGAAGCTGACAAACTGTTTAACAAGAACGTGTACAAACGATGTAAAAACGAACATTTCACTCTTTAAACAAAGTAAAAGTTAGAAAGGCCAATGAAACAACTTTTAAGGTTCTTGTTATCTGAGGAGTTTCAACATGAGATCAGTCATTCATTTTGACTGAAGTCTTAAGGATTTACAAAACCAAAGCATGCATTTTAAATATGTTTCACAGTATGCTTGAATAACCCTTTATTCTAACCAATTAATTTTCTATTTTGAGTTATCTAAAATCATAAAACCAGACATGTAGCATCTATCTCAAATTATTTCTTCAATTTGCTTTCTAAGAATAATTCCTTCAAAATCTAATTGCAATATTTTGTTTCTCATAAAATCATTAATATAAATAGTAATAACTAAGTTATCTTTAAAAGTAAAATAAAGCAAATACATGCTTTTGTTCTACTGTATTAGTGATTGTTACAGTACAAGATGCAACCTTGCATGCTTAATACAAACTTGGAGAAAACAGTCATTGGTGTAACTAAAATGCACACCAAAAATGCCAAGTCTTATCTCAATGTCAAGGACTACAGCATCTGTGAGAGAAACAGGTAAGGTAAGCCAACTGATCAGAAACCTTTCTTACTATTCCTGAGCTACCCCAGAACTTTCTGCTGGTTATTCCATAGATTTTTTTCACTTTAAGAATTTCATGTCCTTAGCTTCTAGGGAATTTAACTGTGCCTAAAATATCAAGGTACTTTTCAACTCTGACTAAACTTTCCTCAAACTTTTACTTTCCCAAATTTACAAAAAGGGCCTCTGAATACACTATTTCACTGAGTTTTACCACACTGCATACTAAAATCACTTTTAATTCTATCTTTCCTTACCCTATCTTTGCTACAAATTCAAAATAGCTCCAAGAAACAAACCCCCTCAGCCTGACAAGATCAGACCCGATTATAATATTTGTGGTTAATTACTGTGGTTGGAATTCTGAAGTGTAGCAGGATTTGCAAGCTAGTCATCTGGCTTGTTTAGACACTACCCTACATCAAAACCCAATTTCTAAAAACTCTAACGTGATTAGGGTACTTCCTCATTCCTCAAACTCCAAAAATTAAGAAGTTTTTGGATAACACAGTATATTAACTTGTTTATGAAAGTGCTTTAAAATAATAAATGACTAATACATGATGTTCTAGGAGAAAAACACTATGAAGAATAAAAACTATTCTAGTTTTAGGAGCCTGTAAATAAACATTTCTTTTATGACACAAAGAAAATATAAGGTGATAATATTTAAAACTACCACCTAAATTTGCTCATGTGAAAAGCCACACACAAAGTCATCAGGAAAATACTTTGAATAGCTAAAAAAAAAATTAACACAAAATTCCTTCAACCATTGAAAATTCATCCAAGACTCAGAATAATTACCACATTTACTGAGATCGGGTTCCAATGCAAATTACTAAATTGTGTCATTGGATTATATCTTTATTTGCTTTTATTTTCTCATAGTGTTTCACAGTGTCTTGAAGTAACAGTTGGTACAAAATTCTGGAATCATTTGAAGATTCTATATCAGTTAACAAATTAAAAAGGAAAATCAAGGAGAAATAAGGGTAAACAACCCAGCTTTAAAAATTTTATTATTCAAAATATCTAACATATGATACTAGTGCTTTTTGAGCTTAAATCTTTCTTAGCCTACTTAATGAATATGAGATCTAGTTTTAGAAACAGAATCCAGAATGATAAAAGCTACAGTCAACCGTCTTTTCAAGCCAAATTATCTTTTTATGTAGATAGACTAAAACAAGGTGCCAACAATTTTTAAAATCTCATTTTATAAGATTAATGATTTATTAAACTATATTGTACTAAGATATGGTTTGTATATACTATGAGGAAGAAAACTCTCCTGTACTTAGTATAATTAAAAATTATGTTTGAGTTGCTCTCATCATCTTTTATTGGAAAAGATAGCAAGAATTAATTTTTTGCAAAACTGCCTATATACTACATGAATAGCCTGATAGCTTTCTTACCTCCTCTGAGGTCAATTTCAGAAGGAAACTGTATACAGTATAGTTTAGTTTCAAAATCATATGTGTTTAGAAATACACACCTCCCCAAGCTGAGCATATTTGTTCTAGAACTTAAATAAAAAGTAATAGTAAATTAATTCCTCAGGCAAATCTTTAGTCTAAGCTTATGTGTATCTTTCACCAATCTCAATTTTTAAGTACTATACTTTCCAAGGTTAAGAGAAAGGTAAAAACTGCTAGAGAATTAATAGCATTATCATGAGCAAAACTGGCAAGCACAGGTTGAAGGTTAACTGAATATTATTTAGTTTTCTGCATATAGCAGCATTCAAATCAATCAGAGAAAGTTAGGTACTATATATAACAACAACAGAATCATACAAGAGAGGCCTCAGAGCCCTCTACTTACCATCTACTCAAAAAGTCAATAATTTAAAATTTATAGCAAAGATCTTTTAAGCTTGAAATTACAAAAGGGCAATATAAAATAAACATGGACAAACAGATATAAAGCTTACAGTTATTATACCTATCCTCTAATACAAATTTGCATCTTAAAGGTAAGATACTTCTGAATTTCAGAAAATGCTTACCAGAACATTTCTTAACAACAAGGAAGAAACTGGCCATATAAACTGCAAGTGATCTTTAAACACTGAGCAAACACAAAAGAAATAAGGACCACTGAATCAATTTGGGTCACATTGTATCTATTTGTTTCTAAAAACATTATCACTGCCCCACCAGTACACAGAATTCCAAGAACATTACCAAATATTAAGTCACAGCACTTCTGAAACACACCTTGTAATTGTCCACAGCCTCTGCAGTTCAAGTCAGAGCTCAGCAGGTCTCTTTATCTTCACCAGTGATGTAAATACAAATACCATACATCACTTCTCAAAACAAAATACAACCCCCGCCAATTAGCAATAAATGTATTGCCTCAGAGATAAATCTCTATTAACCCAAACCCACATTAAGCCTTGATGTAAAACCAAGCACATGCTGAGCACCCCGCTGCTCATCTTCTCTAGCGTTTGCTTATAAGGATAGCTGACAAACTAGCCACACAAATCCTTTTTTTAGCTGCTGATCAGACAGATCCCCCTTTGACAATCCAGCATGGTGGAACACTCGAAAATTCTTCCTGCTTCCATTCTATCGCTTGCTCTAAAACCAGTTTCCTTTTCATTGAGATAATAGCCTTTTCTGCAGTCACATGACTCAGAAGCTACATTAGCAGAGCTTTATGATAATAGACTGAGTAAGCCTCTACCCCCTCCTGCTATTAAGGGGATGTCTTTTTCCTCTCTCTCTCTCTCTCTCTCTCTCTCTCTTTCTGTCTCTCTCCCTCCCTCTCCCTCTGTCTCCCTCCCACACACCCACACACACATGCACACATACACACAGTCTCAGTCTCTTACACACGTGGCATGCAAGGTACACACCCATTCATATCTGAAATTATTTACTCTGTGGAATGCTCATAATAAAAAGGTATACCCTAAAATGAAAATACAGTTTCTAGATTTGCTGCTAAAGTAAATAATCAAAACAAACATTCTGATGCAGTCTTTGTTTCACCAGACGCAGCACACTGCCCATGAACACATTTCCTCTAAACACAGCACTGAGAAGTGAGACAGACGGAAATGTGGACTCCCTTGACTCTTGAGCTTTGCCCCTCATGATACAAACCTACAAATGTGCCACAATGAACACATTGGTGACATTACAGCTATTCACATGCAGGGAATTAATTCCTTGAATCAGTTTTTAAAGCACATGTGAACACACATTTTAACACTAAAATGTAATCTTACTAGAAATATATCCTTGAGTAATTTAAACTGTTTCAAGAAGAAAAGTATCCCATGGTCAAAACAATCTTAAAAAGTTCTTTGAGTGTGGTCATTTTGATCTATTTCTGATAAATAATCAACTCTCAAAACATACTTAGAAACACTACAGAGCCTGACAGTGGTTTTTCCATAATTTTTTCTTAAGTGTTCCTAAGCAACAGGTAGACATTCTAAAGGAGACAGAAGACTATTTTATATGTCCACTATATCTTGGGTTATGACTTACTTCACTTATTTCTTTTTACTGACTCATAATTGTATAAATTTGTGTGGTACAATGTGATGTTTTGATTCATATATACATTGCATAATGCTTCAACTAGGGTAGTAAGCAAATCTCCATTTCATATTAAAATTTGTTTTTAATCCATTAAGCAAGCAATTTTGGGAAGAAGTTTAAATGTAGGCGTATGAGGTAGTGAAGGTGAAGAAAAAGAAGTGCTAAGGCGTTGCCCAAAAGAAAACCACAGTGTCATACAACATGTCCACTGGGGAAAACACATATAGAATCTGAACACACACATAATCTGAAACTTAACAGTTGAATTTAAACTATAGTTTATATTGCCTGCTTATAACTAGTTTCCTCAAGTCAAAAGTAGAATAGCTATTTTAATACAAATATTTAAGTTTGAAACATAGCAAAATCCACACAAATTTATCATTTTAACCATTTTTAAGTGTGCAGTTAAATAGTACTAACTATATTCACACTGTTGTGCAACAGATCTCTTGAAATCTTTCATCTTGCAAAACTGAAACTCTATACCCCTTAAACAATCCTACATTTTCCTTTTCCCTCCACGCCTGCTACAACCACAATTCTATTTTCTGTTTCTGTGAATTTGAGTACGTTAAGATACTTCATAGTGAAATCATACAGTATTTGTCCCTTCATATGTTATTTTAAAGAAAAAATTATTTTAATACCAGCAGATCTAAGTAGTTTTCATCTCATAGAATAATTTTATATGCACTGCATTATTCATGAGTAAATGTTACAGTCTTGAATACAGAAAAAAAGGAATTGTTAAAGCAACAAAACAGAATTATTATCACATAAAACTTTCCTATACAAAAACTGAAATTTCTCAGAACTCAAAAGAATTTGACAATTCTAATTCCAAAGTCTTAACTATTTTAACCACTAAATATGAAAATAATGCAGGGTAGGATAAAATAGGTATTAAGGAAACAAGGCTACTATGGAACTTAACTTCTACGGGAAGTGTCAGGGAACAAAAGTTTTCATAAGGAAGGATCTGAGCAAAGAAATCCAACTAGAAAATAAAATGCTTTAGAGATTAAGAAAATAAATTTAAAAATTTAAACTATCAGCCCAGGACAACACCTCACAATAAAAAGCCACAGCACAAGTAAACACTTTAGCACATAACTAATTGTTTAAGGACCTTTTAAAGTTGCAATGATTTTAACAGCTACCTATTTTCATTATGCACTTACAACCACAGGTCAATAATCAGGCGGGACATCATGAGATTAATGCAGTGGCCCACAGCTGTGAGATACAACTTTTTAAAGACTAGCATAAAAACTGCAGGAGGTAGTTTGCGAAATCCATCTATGCAAATACAGTACTGCATGTTCTTTTTCTGCTCACTTTGATGATCTTCTAGATCATTTCCATGGAGGGAAGGTGAGGTCACAGACACTAAAACACTAGCACCATATATCCTTTATTAACCACAGTGGAGCTTTTTACAAATTACCTCAGCCAGGCTATGGGAAACTGTGAAATGCTGTGCATTTCCTTGATCAGATCATTCATGCTAAGAAAATGTCTTCTGCCAAACACAATGAAGTAAAATGTTTTGATACAGATTCTGTGCTTACACTTCGAGACGTACTGTTGTTAGTAAATCTGTCCTTCTGTCATATTTTCTGCTGGCATGCACAAATTGGTAAAATCGCATAACTTTCCTCCTGAGTGCAGAAGGTGGCTGTGGCAGATTTTATCATTAGCAACTTTAAACT
Source organism: Hydrochoerus hydrochaeris (assembly GCA_004027455.1). Classification (NCBI taxonomy): domain Eukaryota; kingdom Metazoa; phylum Chordata; class Mammalia; order Rodentia; family Hydrochaeridae; genus Hydrochoerus; species Hydrochoerus hydrochaeris. Next base: position 206,007 of record PVLA01000784.1, read on the forward strand.
TGTTTTCACCAAGTCAGTAGTGTTTGAGAGGATCACACAAAATAATCTGTATAGTTTTCTAACTTTAACATTTTATGATGGTGGTTGTATTATAATCCTGGTTCATTTCTTAATTCAGAAGTTTGATGAAAGGTCAAACAAGGATCCAAAAGAATAATGTTTTTTTCAAATTAATAAACAGTTTATATTCATTGCAATATACAGATCTTAAGAGTAAAGTTAGAGTTGAGACAAATGAATGCAGTGGTAGAACACTGACTCTGGTGCTGTTCTCGGAACTCTCCACTTTTTGCCTCACTAACAGACACTATGTTCTGATTTTCTATTACCAAACATTACTTTTACTTTCTCTAGAACTTCAAATAAACAGAATCATATGGTTAAGTGTTCTTTTGCCCTGGTTTCTTTCAATATAAAGTTTTTGAGACTCATTCATATTACTACACATTAACTAATAATTCCTTTGTTTTTACAGCTAAGAATATTACATTACATGAATGTACAAGTTCATCCACTCTCGAGTTGATGGACATCTGAACTGTTTGCAATTTTGAGCCTGTCATAAACAGAGTACTACAATGGGTCTTCAAGATTCTCTACTCCCCAGGGTACACATTGCGCATAACCTCCAAGATTGTATTTACAACAGATTTTTAACTTGTGGTTAGGTTTTGCTGCAAGACAGAATGGCTTTAGGACAGGCAGATTATTAAGGAAGTGGATTTGAGCTACCCATATGGATTTTCTTTGTTAGGGTATCAGAGGGGAGGGGAGAGCCAGTACCTTTCAGCCTCTTGCACCCTGAGCCTCATCTGTCCTGGCACTGCTTCCATGTATACTGTGACTGACTGAACCTTTGTGCTGACATTCCTTTATCTTTAAAAAGGTTATTATATAGCTGTATGAAAAAATTACTTTTGGAAAGGACACTTTACAGGGAGCACAGTATGACCTTGGAGTAACCTTTAGTTTTGAATTTATATACGGAACATATAATGTGTTATAGCCATTATCTGTTATTAGTTTGATATGCCACTCAACAAAAAGAAAAATATTTGCATGAGTTTTAAAGAAAAAGAAGAGAATAAGAGAATAAGTAAAATGGTGACAGTTGGGTTAAGATGGATAGGATTACATATCATTTCCATTCTAATTACCAAACTTTTAATAATGTTGCTTTTACCCATTTAAAAATATGGCACAATGCTGTTAACTTTTTAAGCTGGACAGAGAGTACATGATTTTTGATATTAGTGTCAACTTCTATACTACAAATGTCAAAGAATTAAATTGAGTCTATTATATCAAAAGGTGGCAAATCTTAAAAATCAGTACTGGGGATTGAACTCAGAGTCTTCATACTGAGCTATATCCCCAGGTTTTTTAGTTTTCATTTTAAAATTTTATTTATCTATATATTTTTATTTTTGGTATAAGGGATCGAACTCATGACCTTGAGCTTGCTGGGCAGGTGTTTATGTTGCTGAGGTAAACTCTCAGCCACCTTAGTTTTCATTTTGAATCAGAGTTTAAGTCACTAAGCTGCACAGACAAGACTTGAATTTGTAATTCTCATGCCTCAGTCTTCCAGGATGGTGATATTAGAAATATGCATCACCACACCCAGCTTAAAAATATTTCTTTATACCCTCTGACCACAAATTTAAATTTTTTCATATGATAAAAAGTAAAATAAACTAAATATAACTTGTTTAACAAGTAGTGTGGGCAAACTCTTAGGTTATTTATAATACTAACTAAAAGGCCCATTAGCATTGAAATTATATATTATATATTATAGCTATATATAAGATTTTTAAAACTTACAAAAAGGTCACAGAATTTAATCTATTTGTTAAATATATACATACAGAACATATAGTGTGTTATAGCCATTAATAGTTATTAATTTGATATGACATTCGACATAGGTTCTCATATCTATGTATTAATTAGACATGCCACTTATATACCACAAGAATTGGATTCATTGATTATTCCTACCCTCTAAGATCAGTTTTATTCCCTACTCAGTCTCTGAGAGTTTTTACACACACACACACACACACATACACACACACACACACACTTTGGTCTTTTTGAGACAGGGTCTTGCATGCAGATCAGGCTGATCTTGAGCTCTCTTTGTAGCCCAGGCTGGTCTCGAACTTGGAACTATCCTCCTGCTTCAGCCTTCTAAGTGCTGGGATTATAGGCATGAGCCATTACGCCCAGCTTGTTAAATATATTTTTAAATGCAATGAAGAAAGTTTCACAAATATTAAGATAATAATGAGATGTATAGTGGTCAATTCAATTTCCTGTTTCCAATAGGCATAGGTCTATATAGAATTATGTCTCTTGGCCCTAATCTCCTATGTCAAGAGATGAGCCAGGGACAGAAAAAAGACCTATCTCCGAATATTCTGTTTGTGGATAACATCCTACCAACATCAGCTAGAGATTATATTCTTCTGATATCCTGGGTAAATGAGCCTTAGAAAAGACCCAAATGTACTAAGCTTAGCAAAGAGCTCTACTTTGTTAGATTATATCTAATGAAAGGCTTATGCAAATGCTAGTGCATAAATGACTATACCACTACAGTAGATTATACCCATACAAAAAAGGGCTGAGGAGGACTATTGAGTGCAATCACTTCTAAGTATGACTGCCAAGTTACCACTGCATGACATGAAATAATACACAAATAGCATGCTACATATTTCCATCTCAATATTTGTACTTCATCCAAGGATTTTGGAGGCTTCACACTACTGCATCAGATTTTTCCCAATTAGTGCATATGTAAATACTCTAAGTAAAGTCATCTTTAAAAGATTAGTTAGACATGCCACTTATATACTCTGTTAAGTCAGTGGAGTACCACTAAGTTAAAGCTGAAACTAAATATCTGTTAGCTAGAATGAGAACTTTAATGGCCTACCATTATTTAAACCTTATATATTTTGGGCTTCTGGATTGCTCAAAGATGATTATGTACCACAAGAATTAGATTCATTGATTATTCCTATCCTCTGAGACTGGTTTTATTCCCAACTCAGTCTCTGAGAGTTTCTATGACTAAATGGACTTGTAAAATCTTGAGGTTAAAAAGAAGGTGAAAGCTATTTAGTTTTGGAACTCTAAAAATCATATATTTCAAATCCCAGGCTTGGATAATACCACTTGGAGAAATTAAAGACTTTTCCAGTACCTAGCTTTAATTACATATTACTTAAGAGGAAAATCTCCTGAAATGTTAAAAGCCAAAAGTGAGACGAGTTCACACTGCATCTTTGAAATGTGAGAATCAGGTGTCCAGAACAGAAGAGCTGCAACAGGTCCTCTGACCAAATGACTGATGCCATGCAGACCTTTGGATATTCTTAACACATGTGGTTTAATAGTTCTTCTAACTGCTATTCTCCACTTCCCTTGCCCCAAATAGAACCAATAGAAAAGAGAGCACCAATCACACACTAATATAATAGCACAGGAAGAACCTAGCTCACTCATCCCACTGTCTCACAAAGATCATGGACACTAAGGCTCTTTTGACTTGAGAATCTGCATATCAAATATGTTTTCTTTAATGAAGATCAAATATAAATTTTCTTTTTCATTTTCTGTCTTGTCTTTTTGGAACAAGATTTCACTATGCAATTTAGACTGGCCTTGAACTCACTTTGTAGCCCAGGATGGCCTTGACCTCATTGGGATCCTCTGCCTTAATCTCCAAAAAGCTGAGATTAAAGGTGTGTGCCACCATGCCCAGTCAAATGTAAATTTTCTTTTACTCACAAATTTGGCTATAAAAACAAAATTGTTACAGTTAGAGCAAAAGCTACCTTTGTGAAGATGCTATATTAGTTTTTAGTGTGTTTTTTGTTTTTGGTAGGGTCTCACTATGTAGTTCAGGCTGGTCTTGAACTCACTGTCTAGCCCCGGCTGGTCTGTATCTTATGGTAATCCTCCTGTCTCAGCCTTCCCAGTGCTGGGATAACAGGAATGTGCTACCATACCTGGAAAGATGCTATAACTGTGAAGCAAATAATTATTCATCTGTTCCGAAAGAGAGGCACTTGTGATGAGAGGTGCTAAGGAACATGCTTTTTACATTTGCCTATAAGACTGCATCTCACAACATATCACTATTTCTCAGCACCACAAACCAATTCTGACTCAACTCCAAGTGTCACTTGTTAAATGCTTTCAAAAATTTTTCTCTCCTTCCCCTCACCTTCCTTTGCCTTCTCCTTCCTCTCAAAATACTGTTTAAATTGTTATCTTTATTAGTCAGAGGGTAGTAACAAATGCAGTTACAACAGCAAGTATCAGCAAAGACGTCAAATGGCATTATTAGAAAAAAGAAAATTTTTCCTAAAGTTCCATAAGTCATGGTAATAGTTTATAACAGAAAAGCATTTTTTTATTTTTTCTGATTTTTTTTCTTTTTTAAAACCTCTAATTAATGTCACTCAATAAACAGTTGTTCAATACAAATGACATGTGACCCATTAGGTCTCCAGGACAGAAATGCTGGACCCCAAGGACCAATAACAAAAAAGCAGGCAAATGGAGAGAAGGATGTAGGTCATTAGTAGAGTACTTGGCTAGCAAACATGAGGCCCTGGTTTCAAATCTTAGTACCAACAAAAAGGCAAGCAAAACATAAGATATTATCAGAAATTCCACAGCAGAAATATACAGAAATGATACTTAAATTAGGAAGAATCATTACGAAGCTAATGCAGTGTCAGTGAGAAGTGATGAGACTATACACTTAACCTTGCAAGTCAAACACTGCCTAGAAATACTCTTGCATGGATGACCAAAGGATTTTTGACAAAAGTGCCATGGCAGGTCAATGGGGAAATGGGTAGTCTTTTTGACAAATGATGCTGTTAAAACTGAATATTCCCCTGCAAAAAAGGCTGGATTTTTAACTTACACAAACATTTGAATACAATATTTGAATCAAAATAATCCAAAGACCTAAATGTAATTCACAGAATAGAGAAAGTATTTGTCAATCATACATTTGATAAATGACTGATATCAATATATAAAAAGAACACTTACAATTTGACAGTAAAAACAAAATAACCTGATTGAAAAATGAACAAAGAACTTGAGTGACATTTCCCTAAAAAAGACATGGCAAAAATCACTAATCATTAGGGAAATACAAATTTTTTTTTAATCGGTACCGGGGATCGAACTCATGACCGTGCGTCTGCAAGGCAGGCCTTATGCTGCTGAGCTAAATCCCCAGCCTGGGAAATACAAATTAAAACCATAGCAAGTTATTACATCCTACCCCTGAGAACTGTTATTATCAAAAAAGTGGGAAATTACAAGTAATAGTGAAGATGTGGCAAAATTAGATTTTTGTGCATTGCTGGTGGCATTTAAAATGGGGCAGCCACTGAGGAAAATGGCGTGATGATTTTTTGAAAACCAATCCAGCGATTCCACTTCTCATTACGAACCCTAATGTACTAAAATCAAGAACATGAATAGATATAAGTACCTTGTACATTCACAGCTGCAGTACTCACAACAGCCAGTGAGTAAATTAAAAAAAAAAAAAGGATGTGGCAGGTGCATACAATGGGACATTGTTGCTACAATACAGATAAGACTTGAAGATATGCTGAGTGAAATATGCCAGTAACAAATAAGGCAGACATTATATAATTCCTTTTGTAGAAAGTATCTAAAAGAGTCAAACTGATAGAGACAGAAAGGAGAATGATGCTGCCAGTGACTAGGGGGAGGAATCATGTGAAGTTAGGGTTTAATGTGCAAGAGCTATACTCAGGGGAAATGAAAGCATCTTGGAGATGTATGCCGGTATGGGTGTACAACAATGTGAATACGTTTAGTGTTATAGAATAGTTCATTTTAAAATGCCACATTTTTGTTGTGTATATTTTAATCACATTTTAAAAAGTCTAATCTATACAGGCTTTAGTTAGAAAATGTCACTAACATTCTGCTATTCAAAGCTTTGCTTACGGTTTCAACATTCTTATTATTGCTTCAATGCAAGTGTTCCTTGTCTCCTGCCAAAGCAGGGAAGACCTACTTTCCGATTCAGAAGAACAAAGCAAAGCAAAATAGAAGTATATCTGGAATTTGACAGTAAGACTAAAGATTATCTGTGGCCCATAAGAAGAGGAGCTAAAGGACAACACACATAAAACTAAAACTGTATCTCCAAGTCCCTTACAACTACCTGCTGTGTGCTCAAGTTTCAAGTGGTTATACTAATTTATCAACATTTTAAGAAGTAAAAATACTCCAGAATTTAGTATTATCATAGTAACTTACAAAACAGATCGGAATTGCATAACAACTAAACAAGAGAAACTCATAAAAGCTTGGAGAACCATTTATTTATTTACTAAGAGAATGAAGAATAACTTAGAAAAATTTTCTTAAGTAATAAAGATATATAGGTAATTCTTACATAAGCTAAAAAATGGTCTCAAATTTACTTCTATTTTACTATGGAATTCAGTGACAGATATTAGAAGACAAAAATACACAGACATAAAATGAGACTGAGTTTCTCAAGGCTGATCCTCATTTGGAATCCCTGAAGCTCAGCAAATGCACAGCGCACATGCCGCAGTTACCTTCTCTCCTCTGGCACAGCAGACAGACTTTGCTAATTAATCACTTTGAAGCCTGTATGAGGCCTCTCAGTTCTCCTCAACACAGCACTCCAGGCAATCACTATAATCAATAGGCTTTGGCACCAGAGCTGAAGCTGCTTAGCATGCCAGCACAGGGTAAGGGTGGGAGAGAGATGTGGGGTGGCCATGAATTATCAAGAGGAGATTCAGTAGAATCTCAGCTAATGGAAAGAGGATGTCACCACACAATACAGATTTTGCAATAGTAGCTTGCTACAAGAATTGAAACTGAATCTGCTGATCTGAAGCAGCTACTTTTCTAAGCCTGTTTTAGACATGAATAAAGATCCACCAAGTCCTCAGGGATGTAATCAACTCCATAGTTCTTTACATATAGAGCTTTTATCCTGATAGGACTGAAGGATTCAGGGGAACAAGGAGTACATTATAGAGTTTTGTTAGAAAAATGGTTTGCTAGTAAACAAAACCTCCCCCTGCCAGAGAGGAAGGTTTCCAGACTGGCCAGCTATTCACCACCCTCCTCAAATTTTGCTGCTTTCACCCAGGTTCCTACTCATCCTACATTCCCAACCATTCTTGGAGACAAGCTGACAGAACTGGGGGCAGAGAAATGGAGGCAGGTTTCCAAGTGACAAAAGATTATCTAAACACAAGATCCAAACCAGGGTGCCATTGCTGTTGAGTAGATACAGACCAGAACGCAGGCTACAGTACCTTTTTCATTGCTATATGGAAGAATGGAGACCATAGCTACTTTAGCCAGGTCATGAAAGGAGAATTTGTTTTTTATCACTTTATTGTATTTTCCACCTTAAGGGTGAACAACTTCATTAGAAAGGGGCCCTATTTCTAAATAAGTCATCAGGAGGGGGAAAGGAAGGTCGTCATGGTTTATGTCAGTGGCCCCCAAGCCTCACACATTTGCATTATGCATTTGTGGCTGGCTCACTGTCTAGCCCTTGAATTGCCTAGGGGTGGAGCCAGGATGTGATGTAATGGCCGGAAGAAGGCGTGTCTCTCCCTCTTGCCGGTTTCCGCCTTGCCGTTTGCAGCTGCCGTGAACTGCACCCCGCCATGAACTGCGGCCCCGCCATGCCACACTGCTTGGAGCCAACTGAGTAAAACTGTAAGAAATAAACCTTTCCTTTCCCAATTTTGGGCATCAGGTATTTTGTCTCAGTGATGAGTAAAAAGTAAGACAAGAGGGAAAAGAAAAAAAAAATGAGACAAGAAAGGAAAAATGGAAACAAAGCTTTTTTAAATGAGGATAAGAGGGGTTGAAGACAGAGTAGGGAAATAGAAAAATAAGATATATCATGTGCAGATGAAAATGATTATTATGTATACCTAAAATGTACCAATAAAATTAATAACAATAAGTAAGTCATCCTCAAGATTATACCATGTTAAAACCATTTAACAAACTAAACCATTTACCAGATTAAGGGGGACTGATAAAGAATAATTTCTTAAACATATTTAGTGTTTATGATGTGTTAGATTCATTATCTATTTTTCTCATAACACTCCTATAAGGCTGGTACCATTTTTTTCTTCCAATGTACACATATGAGAACTGAGGCAGAGAGATCAAATAAAGGGTCAAGATTTGACTTCATGCAGCTGGGTTCAAGCATCTGTACTACACAAAAAGAACAGAGTGTGATCCTGCTTCTCATCTTCATGTGTGTAGGCAACATACCAGCCAGACAGTTTTGCATGTGGTATCTCCCTCGTTCCTCCAAATACCAAATGAGATTCATCTTCCCTTTTCAGAGATGAAAAACTGAGGCTCAGTGAAATTAAGTAACTTACTCCAAGTTACACAATAGAAAGGTTGCAAACACAAGCTGTTTACCAGGTTTAAATGCAATGTCACCCATTCTAACATGTACTACTTTTTTAATCCTCTCAGCAGGAAAATGAGGCTTAGAGAGAGGTTCGGAAGTTTAATTAGGGTCAAATAGTAAGAACAGAAACTTAAACTCAGACTGATTGAATCAAAATCGCTACCACTGTGCTGATTGATATTGATGTAAATAAAACATGTATCAGCTACAGCTTGCCAAAGTATTGTTAGGGTACAAAGTTGATGCTGCTCCATTGAATAAGTTCACAGTATACTGAGAAAGGATGGCTATCCAGAACACTATAATCTCCATGTATTTATTCATCGATTATTCAGTGAAGTCCTTACTATGGGACAGTGTTACAGGTACTGGAAACAGCAATGAGTTAATCAAATAAATATTTCTGCCCTCTTGACCTAACAATCTAAAGAGAGATAATGAATAAGATAAATAAGAAAAAGATACAGTAGCACTAAGGGGAAAAAGCATATGGGAGGACTAAAAAGGAGGCCAGGTTGTGGACATTTCCTGTTCTTTGCTAAACTTTAGCCAGGTACCATGTTCCAGTCTAGGCCCCTACCACATGTCCCAAAACTAAGAGCATTTTTTGAAGACCTCCCTGCTTTTTCTCACTATGTCACTCTTTGAAATTTTATTTGTTGATGCAGTTTCAATGATCCTATCTATGTAAATGGGAACCAATTCACACTTTTAGATTCCAGATATCACCTTAGCTCCAGTGCCCAACTTTCAACCTCTCCTGGACATCTCTCCTTGGATGTGTCCAAAACAGAACTCTCTACTCAAAGGAACAACCTCCTCCTTGGTTTCCTACTTGCCATTTCATTAGTTACCCACAAATTTTCTTTTAACTGTTTTTCTCTCAATCTTCAAACTCAGTCAACCCCAATGTCTTTGGATTCTTATGTTTTGCAGTTTCTCTTGATCACGTGCCTTTCTAACTCTTCTACAGTTAGTTCACCAGGACTTATCTCTTCAGTACCCAACTCCAGCTCCCCTCTGCATCATGTCTCACCTTGTATAATCAGTAGCAAATGTTTGGTTTCCTCATTTTTAACACAGGGATACAATATTGATTTGAGGATTAATTGTGATATTATAACTACTTATTAAAGTTCTTAACACATAGTAGGGACTCAGTAAATTCATTTCTCTTTCCTTTTCTCCTGTTCTCACTCTCTGTGAAATCAAACAGGAAATGTGGTATTTAGAGGCTTGGGCAATCGACCTTGTTTTCTTTTCTACCTGCACCCACCAAATACTTCCCAAACTGGAGCATGCCGTGTTTTCTGACTTGGGCTGGCTCACTGCTCACACTTTCTACCTCTTTCACTCTGATGATTTTTCCCATCCATCCTCTGCCTATTGACATCTTACTGGTCCTCAGAGATTAGTCATCTCCACAGCCAGTTCCTCAGAAGTCTCCTTCAGTCCTTCATACAAATGAGCTCCTTCCCATCTCCTCAGTCCCAGAACCCATTGGCCAACTGTGACAATGCTTTTCCTTCAGCCTATACCGACTGCCCAGCAGTGTAGCAGATAATACGGACACAAAAGTGAAAAACAACTCTATTATTGTTAATCATTGTTATCCCTTAAAGCAGAACTACAGGATATCTTAAGATACTTTGGTACATCATGTAAACCTGAATTTGATTCTGTTTTATTTTAAACAACATTTTACTCTAGAGGACAGTAAAGGATTTCAAAGAGAAAAATTACTATAAGAATAAGAAAAATGTCAATTTTTAGAATTTTAGATGAATTATATAAACTCTGGGCATTAAAACCATGACTTAAATATACCAAAAAAATAGTAACAACAGAGTCTCAGACACTGATTCCCAAACTTCAGTGTCTAGAGAATACATCAAAAGAAAAATTAATAAGCACTCAAACCCTTAACCCTTGTTCTACTTACTTTTATTACAAGCTGCAAAAAGTCCTATGATTTGAAATCTCTCAGCCATAGGTAAAGAGAAATAAAATTGAATACTGAAGAAATTCACTTGTTCCCCGATATAGTGTTAAATGCAAGTCTTAATAGAGGCGTGGGGCGAAGATAAAGCATGAAAATAGTGATAGAAAACACCTCTTCCCTGCACTCAACACCTCTATCATGAAACAAAGTTGGAACCACAGCCCTCTGTAACAAAGTTATCTAAAACAAAATCAAATTAACATCAATTACCCAGTAGCTTAGACATTAACAATACATGTTCAGAGAGTGGAAATAAGTCTTAAACATCTCAAAAGTATTATTTGTTGGACCTGGTACCTCCCAATGAGTTTAACTCTAAACAAGGTAGAGCTGAATTAAGATTAGGGGTCTATACCATCTCCCATTTTTAAGATGCTAAAGGTTATCAATTTTTCTTTAAAAGAATTAACTAAATCACAGTTTTGTTTTCTTTTCTTTTTTTTTTGGTGGGGGGGGGGGGAGACAGAGTCTCACTATGTAGCCCAGGCTGGCCTCAGACTCGTGGTAATCCTCCTGCCTCAGCCTGCCAAGTGCTGGGATTACAGGCATGTGCCACTCTGCCTGATCCAAATTACTTACTTTAGTAAGAAATTTACAGCTAAAAATAATTAACAACTAAAAGTACTTACAAAGAGCTTATCAAAAAAGAAAAGAATATAATTATGAAAACATGAACTGGAGAGTGAACAAAGCAGACATTTTACTGGAAATGTCACACTGTCTGGGTCCCTATGACAGGTGAAAATTAAGATAAAACAGCATATTACATAAAAGGTGAATCTCCAAAGTTAGTTCATCCTTTGCTTCAATGTGCTTTTACAGAAAAAGATGAAGAAATGACAAAATCATATGCCTGTTCCACATGAGAGGGAAAAGGCTAGAATGCAGCAAATTGTGAATATGACGGCCAAAATACTTCAGGGGAACTTGCATCTTAAGTTAGCAACACAAAGAACCTTAAGTTACAATTTTAAAACATCGATGTATATAGCAGGTATTATGAAAATAAGTACAGTAAAAGAAATAAGCAAGCACCTCACATTCATACCTTCTACAGTATCAAAGCTTCAAATTAATTTTAAGAATAGCCAATATTTATCATGTGCTTATTAAGTGTTAAGCCTAGTGTAAAGCACTTAATTCATATTAATAACTCTGTGAAGCAGATATTTATAGTTTCCACCATTTTATAGTGCTAGGTCTTGGTTTCAAACACAGAATCTGCCTTGCATCCTCACTCGCTATGACATACATACAAGGTAACTTCCATGCAAATTCAAAGACCAAGCACATAACCAGGATAATTAATATGCCCAATCCTCTGGTCCTACAGTAGAAACCGCATGATTTTTAAAAACCTACCCATGGTTAAAGTACTTTCACATAGAAGAGAGAAAACAGGAAAAGTGGTGATAATTGGTCCCTGACATTGGAAAAGGAAACCAGGGATATTCACAGCAGTTCCTTGAACTGCAGCCCAAACGGGGGTGTGTCTTGGACTGCTGGAGGAGAGAGGGATACAAAGCACAAATGCCCACTGTGATGCAAACCAGGCCTCTTGATAAGAGGAACATGTAACTCAGAAATAGATTTACATGACTTGTACAGCGCACAGGGAAAAGAGGCCAGTAGACAGAAGTGCTACAGAAGGATTACAAACAGGTGGTAGTGGATGAGAGAAGAGCGAACAAGGCCAGAGAAAAGTGTTGCAGTTGCAGTTCTGACCCAACAGACACTGAGTTTCATTTTCTTTCTCTGTAGGGAAATGAAGTAATGAGCAAGCAATAATCTCATTCTCAAATATACGGTATAATCTTTTTCACAAAAAGAGTCTTTTTTCTTTCTAGGACTACTTTTATGATACACCCAATTTCTATTTCTAGTATTTCTTTTTTTTTCCAAAAAATCAAGGGTCAAATTCTTACTGAATTCAGGACCTTAACTTTGTAAATCCATCCAAGATTAGCTAAAGGTTAGACTTTTTAAGCAAATTATTAAAAAAATGCAAGAATACATATAAAAATCTACACAAAAGTCAAATTGAACGGCTATATAATCCCAACCCCAGGAAAGCAGGGAATTTGATCAGATAATTATATACTCATATTCATAGCAGCAGTATTCCCAATAACCAAAAGATAGACACGTCCCTAGTGTCCCATTAACAGATGAACAGGTAACCAGGAACAGATGGCTATTCATCAACCATAACTGTATTTAGTTTCTAATACAAAATAGAATATTATTCAATCTTTAAAAAGAAGAAAATTCTTTAGCAGAAGCATGCCTCCCCCGTGGGCCCACCCTGCCACTGGGAACTTAGCGGAAGCCTGCAACAGGGGTAGGCTGCCCAGAACCTCCACCGTAGGCGCACTCTGCCACCCGGAACATCGAGGAGGCCGGCCCAAGACTGAAAACTGCCCTGGACTGCTTCTGCTGGGCCCACCCTGCCATCTGGAACATCAGAAGATCTCAGCAGGCTCCAGTTAGTGTGAAAAAATTTGGAACTTTGCTCCCAGGTGTCAAACCTTGGACTACAGTGGATTAACTGTATCAGTGTGGTGGGTATACCCCTAAATAGAGGTGTACAGGGGATAAATAGGGCCAGTAGTAAAACCCCCTCCAACTAACTGTAAGACTTTGGTGTGTCTGAAAAGAGTGTGTGATATCCCCTCCTACACATAGAAAACACCAGGCAGAGTGAAATGACAAAACGAAAAAGCAAAATGCAGTCTCAAACGTATAGTTCACCAGAAGCAAGTATAGGAGACACTGAAATAGAGGACCCCAAAAGTAACACATCAGGAATCTCTGCAAAGATAGCCAGTGAAATAAAAAAACAACTGCATCAGGCTACAGAGGAAATCAAATCTGTAGTAGTCTCCCATGTAAAGATAGAAATAACAACTTTACTAAAGGAGTTGTTGAATGCAGCTAAAGAAGAACTAGAGAAAAAAGTACATGAGCATGGGAAACTGATTGAAACTTTGAATGAACAATATAGAAAACAAGCAGAAGTCATGAAACAAACTCAAAGAGACATCCAAGAAACAAAAAATTGTATTGAAAGCATGCAAAACTGCCTAGAGGAAGCTGAGGATAGGATTTTGGACCTTGAGGATAGGATCACATTTAGTGATCAGGAAAGGACAGAACTTTTAAAAATAACAAAGCAGCATGAAATGACAATCCAGAAACTTCATGACGATGCCAAGAGCAACAATATAAGAATAATGGGCATTAGCGAAGATACTGGAGTCCAGGCAAATGACATATGTAAAGTATTTACAGAAATAATAGCAGGAAATTTCCCAAACATGGGGAAAGAATCTGATATGCAGATAAGTGAGGCATATAGAACACCAGTCACAATCAACATAAAGCCACACTCAGACACATAATAATTAACATCTCAGACATACAGCACAAAAACAGAATATTAAAAGCTGTCAGAGAAAAGACACAACTCACCTATCAAGGAAAGCCCATTAGAATCATAGCAGACTTTTCAGCACAAACCCTCAAGTCAAGAAGAGCTTGGAGTGAGGTATTTCAAGGCCTGAAAGAAAACAACCTTCAACCCAGACTGATGTACCCAGCAAAACTTTTCATTCAAATTTAATGGAGAAACAAGATACTTGCATGACAAAGAACAAATGAAGAAATTCATGTCCACCAAACCAACCCTAGAAAGAGTACTGAAAGACATACTAGACAGAGATAAAAATGACCACAATCCCCAACACAACAACAGAAAGAAACCACCAGGTAGGATAAGCAATTAAATAAGAGGAAAAGCAGAAAGAAACAACTGGAACATAACATAGCAAAGCCTAGCCAGTATATATCAGTGATATCCATGAATATAAATGGTCTCAATTCACCTATCAAAAGAAATAGGTTGACAGAATGGATCAAGAAACAGGATCCCACAATATGCTGGACAAAAGAAACATATCTGACCCAAAAGGAAACTCACAGATTAAAAGTCAAAGGATAGAAAACAGTATTCCATGCAACAGGAACCCAGAAAAAAGCAGGGGTAACTATTCTATTTGCAGACAACATGAACTTCAAACCTAAAATGATTAAACGAGATAGAGAAGGTCACTACATACTTGTTAGTGGAAAAATTCAAGAGGAAGAACAATTATAAATATATATGTGCCAAATACAGGAGCATCCAACTATATAAGACAGAGACTAATGGACATGAAAAACCAAATACACAAGAACACAATTATAACAGGAGATATTAACAGCCCATTGTGACAAAGAGACAGATCAACTAGACAAAAAGTCAGCAAAGAAATAACAGAACTGAATCACACCTGTGAGCAATTGGACTTAGTAGACATTTACAGAGTGTTCCACCCAACCACATCAGAATAAACATTCTTCTCAGCTGCACATGGGACATTCTCCAAAATGGACCATATATTATCCCATAAAACACTCTTAAGTAAATACAAAGGTATTGAAATCATACCATGCATAATATCTGACCATAGTGCACTGAAATTGGAAATTAATGGCAAAAGAAATTGTAAAATCTGCATAAATACATGGAAATTAAATAACAGCCTTTTGAACAACCAGTGGGCTACAGATGAAATTAAAGAAGAAATAAAACAATACCTACAATTCAATGAAAATATAGAAACAACATACTGTAATCTGTGGGATGCAATGAAAGCAGTATTAAGAGGGAAATATATAGCAATAAATTGTATCAAGAAAACAGAATGAGCACAAATAAACAACCTAATGCTCCATCTCAAGCTTCTAGAAAAAGAAGAGCAAGCGAAACCCAAAGCTCATAGAAGAGAGGAAATTGTAAAGATTAGAGCAGAAATCAATGCAATTGAAACTAAAAAAACAATACAAAGAATTAATGAATCAAAAAGCTGGTTTTTTGAGAGAATAAACAAAATTGACAAACCCCTAGCTAACCTTATCAAGAGAAATAAAGAAAAAACCCAAATTCATGCAATAAGAACTGAAAAGGGAGAAATTACTACAGATCCCATGCAAATTCAAAAGATCACGAATACCTACTTTGAAAATCTCTACTCACATAGAGTGGAAAACACAGAGGAAATGGACAGATTTCTAGAAACATATGAACTACCAAAGCTCAACCAAGAAGCTATAGCAATTCTGAACAACCCAATATCAGCTATAGAAATTGAAAATGTAATTAAAAACTTACCAACAAAGAAAAGCCCAGGTCCTGATAGATTCACAGCTGAATTCTTCAAGAAATTTAGAGAATATTTGGTGCCAGTACTACTTAAACTCTTCAATGAAATTGAGAAAAAAGCAATCCTCCCTAAATCATTCCTGGAGGCAAGTATTACTCTGATAACAAAACCAGAGAAAGAACCAACCAAATAGGAGAAATATAGGCCAATCTCACTAATGAACATTGATGCAAAGATTCTGAACAAAATACTGGCAAAGAGAATGCAGCAAATCATCAAGAAGATTATACATTATGACCAAGTGGGGTTCATTCCAGGAACGCAGGGATGGTTTAACATACGCAAATCAATAAATGTAATATACCACATCAACAGAGCCAAAAACAAAAACCACATGGTCATCTCAATAGATGCAGAAAAAGCTTTCGACAAAGTCCAACAGATGTTCATGATAAAAACCCTTCAGAACCTTGGAACACACGACGTCTACCTCAACCTTATAAAGGCCATCTATGACAAACAAACAGCCAACATTATACTAAATGGACAAAAACTAAAAGCTTTCACTTTAAAATCAGGAACAAGAAAAGGATGTCCACTATCACCACTCCTTTTCAACATAGTTCTGGAAACACTAGCCAGGTCAATCAGACAAGAGAGAGAAGTAAAAGGAGTAAAGATAGGAAAGGAAGAAGTTAAATTATCACTATTTGCAGATGACATGATACTCTATATAAAAGACCCAAAAAGCTCCATTAAAAGACTACTTGAGGTAATAAACAAGTTCAACAGTTGAGCTGGATATAAAGTCAATGCTCAAAAATCAATAGCATTCTTGTACACAAAGAACTCACTGAGAAATTATGGAAATATTGCCCTTTACAATAACATGTAAAAAAATGAAATACTTAGGAATCAACCTAACTAAAAATGTAAAAGACCTATATGCTGAAAATTATACTATGCTGAAAAAGGAGATTGAGGAGGATATTAGAAAATGGATGGACATTCCTTGCTCTTGGTTAGGAAGAACCAACATTGTGAAAATGTCCTTACTCCCAAAACTGTTATACAGATTTAACGCAATCCCAATCAAAATACCATTGACATACCTCACAGATCTAGATAAAACAGTACTAAAATTCATTTGGAAACAGAAGAAATCTAGAATAGCAAAGGCAATTCTAGGCAACAAAAGCAAGGCAGGAGGCATCTCAATTCCTGACTTGAAACAGTACTATAAAGCCACAGGGATAAAATCAGCTTGGTACTGGCAAAGAAATAGACCTGAGGATCAATGGAAAAGATTAGAAGATGCAAGCACAACTACAAAGACACTCAGTCACCTGATATTTGACAAAGGGGCTAAATATGTCCACTGGAAGAAGGATAGTCTCTTTAATAAATGGTGTTGGAAAAATTGGTTCTCTACATGCCAAAGACTGAAACTAGATCCATGCATATCACCATGCACAAAACTAAAGTCTAAATGGATCAAAGACCTCAATATTAAAACAGAAGCATTAAATCTACTGGAAGACAGGTAGGTAGAAGTGTTGGAGACATAGGGGTAGGCAGAGAATTCATGAACAAAACGCAAACTGCACGGGAAACACTTCAAAGAATCAACAAATGGGATCTCATATTATTGAAAAGTTTCTGCACTTCAAAAGAAATCACCAACAGAGTGAAAAGAAAACCAACAGAGTGGGAAAGAATTTTAACCAGCAACTCCTCAGACAAAGGACTTGTGTCCAGAATATATAAAGAATTGAAAAACATCAAGCCCCCCAAATTCAAAGACCCTCTCCAAAAATGGGCATCTGAGATGAACACACAGTTCTCAGAGGAAGATATACAAGTGGCAAATAAATACATGAAGAAATGTTCACCATCATTGGTCATTCGAGAAATGCAAATTAAAATAGCATTGAGATTCCACCTTGCTCTGGAAAGAATAGCTGCCATCAAGAAATCAACTGATAACAAATGTTGGCGAGGCTGCGGGGAAAAAGGAACACTGCTCCACTGTTGGTGGGAATGTAGACTGGTGCAACCATTATGGAAATCCATATGGAGAATTCTCAGAAGACTAGGATTGGAAGCCCCATTCAATCCAGCTATTCCCCTCCTGGGTATTTCCCCAAAGAACTGAAAAGTTCGTATCACAATGATACATGTGCATCCATGTTCATAGCTGCACAATTTGTGATAGCTAAATCCTGGAAACAACCAAGATGCTCATCAACCGCAGAATGGATGAAAAAGATGTGGCATTTTTATACAATGGAATATTACTCAGCTATAAAAAAGGATGATTTTTGAGGCCTTCATAGGCAAATGGAGACAACTTGAGACTATCCTCATTAGTGAAATAAATGAGAATCATATTTATAAATATCATATTGTGTCTCTAGTATAAAAAGTAAATAAGGACTACAAGAGTAATAAAACCAAAATGTGTAATTCCTATTGTAAAAAAGAGAGGAAAAGAAAGTGCTCTAAGGGATATAACTGCATGTATGTTTGAGTGTGTAAAATAGATGATCATATTGCTGAATCTTTGTTGGATCTGTGAGCAGAACTGTTTGTAGTCTGACTGTTTGAATATTTATTATGTACCCTTTAACTTGGTAACCTGAACAACTACATCCAGGATGACAGTATGTAATTTATAAATTACTGATTTCTTAGTGGGGCTTTTTCTTTTTCTTTCTTTTAGAATTCTGTATTATTGCTACCCTTTTTTCTGTTTTGCTTTTTTCTTCTCTTTAAATAAAATTTTAAAAATGTATAATTGCTATTGTAAAAAAAGAGGAAATAGGAAGCGCTATAAAAGATATAGCTGCATGTATGTTTAGGTGTGTGGGATTGATGACCATATTTCTAGGTTCTTGTTGGATTGTTGGACAGATCTGTTTGCACTCTCACTGTTTTAGTGTCTACTTTGTGTGCTTTAATTTTGTAACTTGTATAACTATTTCTGAAAGAACAATATGTAATTTATCAACTAGTGATTTCTTACTGTTTATCTTCTTTTCTTGAAATTCTGTAATATTTCTACCTTTTTCCTATTTTTTTCCTCTTTAAATAAAAAAAAAGAAGAAAATTCTGATACATACTATAAGCCAGTAGCAAATATTTTACGCATATGAGTTTCTTAGGATAGTCAGTTCTTACAAAGTAGACAGAAGGTGAGTGGTGGCTGCCAGGCGTGAGAGAGACTGTGCCTGGAGAATGACTGTCTAATTGGACAGAGCTTCAGTCTGAGAAGATGACAGTCCTGAAGATGTATGGAGATAACTACTGCAACACACCGTGAGTGTACCTTACACCACTGAACCATGCAGCCTAAAAATAGCAAAAATGATGTTTAAAAAGGAGTCAAATTGAATTTCTGACTGAATAAAATTACATATTTATGTTTACATTTTTACATGATATAGAAAATTGTGTAATTTCTTTATTGCATAATAAATATGCTCCTAAAGTTTAGGTAAAAGATCTTTTGCATATAAAAAACTATGTTTGAATGAAATCACATAATCTTGGAGAAACAGGATTTCATGTAGATGTAAAAACAGGAGGTAAAAAGAATTAAGATACAGTATGTACAATGTACCAATTCCTCCTTGATATAAAATGTACCCATCTCTGTTTTTTCCAAACCTATAATAAGAAACACAGGAAAAAAAGAAAAAGATAATACATTGATGGTCAACCTGAAAACTTGGAGGAGAGATCACACCACCTACCTTAGAGGTATATATTCCAACAGGGATCTACCAGCCATCCATTGAGACCCACTGGCTTAAGCCTACCACTTCTAAGAATCAAAAACAGTAATAATAAAGATCAGAGCATGGCAGGAGTTCAAATGTCTTGTTAGCTATCTCCATTTTGGACAACTCATGTCATAGAGCAACATAAGTGTAGATTATGATTCTCTGCTTTTCCTCTAATTAAGTCCATTATTGAGGATTCAGACTGTATAATCAGTAATCAGTAGATGTCAAAGTTGTATTTTTAAATCCACTATATAAGATTTTAAAACATTTCATTAATGCCTAATATAGATGAGAAAAGCTTTTGGTGGGGCGATGTTTGTGATGGAACTGACGCCTTTGAACATACTAGGCAAGTGCTCTACCACTGAGTTACATTCATAGCCTGAAGATTAGTTCTTTAAGAAGTTTCAGATAATTTTAAGTGCCATTAGAGCTGCAAGGAACTTTCTTCGATGTGAGTCAACATTCACACTCACAACAACATCACAGGCAACACCTGGCACCGCCTCCCAGGACAGTTAGGAAGGGGAGGAAGAAGCCTGCCTGCCAGCAGGGAGGCATAAGGCTCCGCTCTGCTGTCTAACTTCTTCCACTGACTGTGTGCCCTCTTCAAGCAGTTCAGCTCAGGTGGAAGGAGACAAGGTCCACTGCAGAAGCTGCCCCGTTAGAAATTTCCTATTCTATGAAACTGTGTTTCTTAATAGGTTCACAAGTAAAGCCTGCAAACTCCCTATGAAGAGAATACTCATTTCTAAGAGCCAGGAAAGCCCAAAGCTAGGGCTCCTTCACCAAGTTAATACATTCCATTTATCCTCTTATCAAGATATAGTTTACCTGGAAGTTCTTTGGAGACCTCAATGATTTTTAAGAGTGTGTAAAACAGACCTAAAACCAACAGTTTGAAAGCCACAGCATTATATTGTACCACCTCCCACAATTGAAGATACCATGATTTTGGATTTCAAGTAGCAGAGGAAAAAGCTGTTACCAAACAAAGAAAATTGGTCAATACAGCAATTGTTAAAAAGATGCAGTTTACCATCAGGAGTCATTTTTACTCTAAGGTGTTGCCTAGAATGATATTGACGTAGTTTTATGAGGTTCCTAAAGGAAAGGTTACAGAGTTAACCAAAGGTTAAAATCTAACCTGAAGTAGCTGAAATATATCAGTATCTGTAAGTCAATCTGAAAAGCATACTCTAGAAAAGTGGGCAAAAAAGTATTATCAGTCAAGTTGAAAGAAAGAACTCATATATAGCCTTTGTATATTCTCAACAGAACTCAGAAATTTTTATTAAAACTATAGCAAAATACCATTTCACAACCTTAACAGTGTCAAAAATAAGTCTTAAAACTCTTGTAATGCCAAATGTTAACCTACACTCCAGGTTGCAGTGGAAACCGGGAAAATAAGATGACAATATTTAGTAAAGTTAAACCACGTATCCTACAACCTAGCCTATGAGTGCTATCCTCTCCTATAATAACCCAGAGAAATTCTTACATGTACACAGGATGACAAGTCCACTGCCAGAACAGTTGTAATAAAAAATTAAAAGCAATCAATGTTTATCTAGAGAAAAATGGATAAACTATATCATTTATATAATGGAATACCATAAAATGTCTGACCTGCATCTGTGTGAATATTATCTCAAAATATTATAAAGAAAAGGCAAGTTACAGAGTAAAACAGACACTATCTAAGCTTTGAAACAGAAAATTGTATGAAAAATAGTTAGATACATGAAGAATCAAACTTTAAAAAAAAAACTGAGTATAGTCAGCAAATTCTAGACAGTGCTACCTCTGAGAAAAGTTCAATGTTCACACTCATTCTGACCTCTAATGTAATGGTGTTTGGAGGTAGAATCTTTGGTATGAAATCCAGTTTAGATGAGGTCATAACGGTGGGACTTTCTTAATGGAATTTTATAACAAGATATCAGAGGCCCCTCTTTCTTTTCCTTGCCATGTGAGGCTTTACCAGGAAGGCCCATGGTGAATGCCAGAAGAGGGTCCTCAGTAGACCTCACACCAGCTCTTGGATATAGGACTTCCTCACTGCTAGACCCATGTATTCTGTAGATTATGCTACATAGTCTATGGGTATTTTGCTATGGTAGCCCAAGCTATGGCAGTAAGTGATGTATTTTCTAACTGATAAAAAGTAACAATGAAATTCAGTTCTCAATCTCAATTCACAAGATTCTGGTGCTCAGATAACAGCTTTATTACTATTATCCTATTGGCATTTTATATTTATACATATTGATTACATCCATATATGTTTATATTTATACTTATCAATAAAATAAACCTTTTTGGAGATACAGTGGTTCCTCGGTTCACAAACTTAATTCTTTCCAAGATTCTGGTCACAAACCAAATTGGATGAGAACCAAATCAAATTCAATGGTTAGGTTCAATGTTGACCTTACAGGGAAATGTGGTTTGGTTCTCATCTAATTTGGTTTATGGCCAGAATCGTGGAAAGAATTAAATTTGTGAACCAAGATGTACAGAAAATACATTGTATATTTATGTGATTTTCCTTCTCCAATACAATCAGTAATCAGGTTCATTCTGACAAGCTTTCTTGATATCAAAGACTCTCAATCCATGTGGAATATCATCTCCACTGTTCTAAACCAATACACTGACTCTTCCTATTCTCTTTACCTCTGGTCTCTTCCTTTCCATTTCTAAAATTCGTCAGATGTACCAAGAGTAAACAAATCTACATAAAGTATCATTTGAGCAATGTCACTTGTTAGATCCTGGAATTCAAATCTTTGATGAAGCTACTGCCTGGGGAATAATGAAATCTTCTTTACCTAACACTTACCGGCTTCAAAGCTGTGTTTCTACTGTACTTTCCTCTGGTCTACATAAAGTGGCTCCTTCTGGCCAAGTTGCTCTGTTCATTCCCAGAACAGTTATGCTGAGTCCCTTCTGGCAGTACCACCCATTCTAACACCACCTTCCTCTGAGTACCTAAATTTTAGTTGCCTTCCAAGGCTTTGCCTAAAGTCTCAACTCCCCACTACATTTCTCCAGCAATGAATCCTAACTTGGACACACAGACTCAATCAATAAACATAGCATGTGACATGGGGTTACTCCTAAAATACCTATATATAAAAGCACGAATTAAATATCATTCTGCTCTATTTGTTTATGTATACTGATTTCAAATACATTATAAAGCTTCTTAAACATAGTACTTTTAAATAGTCAGAATTCAGTAACTGTTCTCTGGTTAAATGAATGTTTTAAGAGCCCAATTTTTTTGACTCAAAATGATTTAATGTTTGTCCTTAGAACTTTGAATCTTACATTTTCTCATGATATATGCATCTATGCAACAGAACGATGGACTGTGAGTCAGAAGGCCTGTGGAAACTT
Organism: Hydrochoerus hydrochaeris; assembly: GCA_004027455.1. Classification (NCBI taxonomy): domain Eukaryota; kingdom Metazoa; phylum Chordata; class Mammalia; order Rodentia; family Hydrochaeridae; genus Hydrochoerus; species Hydrochoerus hydrochaeris. The sequence goes on from PVLA01000784.1 coordinate 228,927, forward strand.
GGGCCATACTGTGTACTAAACTTTTGGCCACACTACTTTCTCTATAATGAGAACACTCATAACTATTTGAAAAGACTTTTATGACTATCATGAGGAATAAGTAAATTAGGCAAAAGCTTATTACTGTGCTAGAAGAACGTCTAATGTTCATTCATTAACAGGTATTTACAAAGCCAGTCAAAAGATGCCAACATTCTCATTTCCTAAAACAAGGACTTTTCTTTCTTTTTTTTTTTTTTTTTAAATTTTGAGACGAGGTCTCACTTACTTCAGATTAGCTTTCAATTCATTATATGTAGCCCAGGATGGCCTCGAGCTCATGTCAATACTCCTGCCTCAACCTACTGAGTGCTAGAATTACAGGGGTGGAAGAAGAGCTTATAAAATGCACTGTACTCCCTTTCTATCAAGTAATAGGAATGCTGCCTTTGACAATAAAGGAAAGGAGTATTTACAGAAATACTGAATTAAAATGTTAATTATGCTAAGTAATAATGTCTTAAGGCCAAAAAAAGATTTTATTTTCAAAAATGTCTTTGTTTATCACATGAAGTGCAAATAATCTTTTCAGCTCGCTAAGAAATGTTGTATGGGAAAGAATAGAGAAATTAACAAAATTGCTAATTAGAATGTTTATTTCCAGTTTTATAAACTTGTTTAATATCCTGCTTGAAACAAGATACATGGGAATTCATTAGTGATTGGCCAGCTGGACTATGTAGTAGAACTGTTATAACCTCTGTTAGAAATCCCTACTGCTCCTGCAGGACAGGGGACTGACCTTATGAGAGGCAGCAGCTTCTTTTTTTCTTGGAGACAGGATCTCACTATGTAGCACAGGTTGGCCTTTAACTTGGCAATCCTCTTGCCTTAGCATCCCGAGTGCTGGGACTATAGGACAAGTAGCTACTTTTAAGAGCATTTTCTACGATTTGGAGTTTTCCCTTGTGATAATCCTTTGGGGCTTTATTTTAAATCACTATTTGCTCTCCATCCTGCTGGGTTAATATAAAAGGCCATGTCTCTCAATCACCAGTGTCACTATTCTATTTCTCCATTTTAGCAACACAGGAAGTCTACCATCTATACATGAGATTCACTCCAGAACAGTTGACTTCAGGTAGACTAAATCCTAGCCTGTGTTTTAAGTCTTCTGATATTGTGAAATACTTACTCCCAGGAATTTTAAGACAAAAACATAACTTTAAAATCACTTGTATAAGAGTTGGGATGTAGTTCAGTGACTGAGGGTTTGCCCAGAAAAATGTAGGATCCAGGGTAGTTAGCCAGCACCCCACCCCACCCAAGAGTTTAATAAGTTGTATAAAATCAAACCCTACAATTTTCAATAGAATGTTTTTTGTACCGGGAATCGAAGTCATGACTTTGTGCTTGCCAATCAAGCATTTATGTCGCTGAGCTAAATCCCCGGCCCCTTTCAATAGAACCTTGAAAGTACTTTTCCTTGTTATTTTGGCCTTTGACAATGTAATTTTTTAATGGCGTCATTATACAGCAAGTTGAGTTCATATAGGTTAAAAAAAATGTAGGTAGAACTTGGTTTTCACTGCAGTCATACCACTGATTCTCACCTTAACAAATAAGCATACCTGTCCCAAAAGAATGGCAGTCAGGGTAGACATACACAGGTGTGCAGATTATTTTCTACAATACAAACACTGGCATCTTTGTAGTATTTAGTACTGTCTAAAACAATGATAGAAGCACCACGCTCATAGACACATAAAGAAAAAGAAACACTAAATATATTTTTTAAGAGCAGAAATATATATTGAGAGAAAGAAAACTTCTGTCTGAGAGAGAGACAGAAGGGGTCCCGAGTGAGTTGCTAAAGACTGAATAAATTTATGGCTTCAGCTAAATACTAATTTTTGTAAAAGAACGTTTCTAATATTTCTGCAGGAAAAAGACAACTCAGTCAACAACTTCAATATATAAAATATACACATATTTATACTCTGATTTAAGGCAAATTAATCTAAATTTGTCCACAATAAAAACAATCTGTAAATACCCTATGTTGAAAGTTTAATTTTTCATCTTATAGCTTAAGGATGTTTTAGGTTATCAGAAAAATTTCAGAAATCCATACATACATAGTTGCTGAAACCCAATTGCTCTCTAAACAACTGCTTTGAAGATAACAATATGCAATATATTAACCTTGTTAATCTCCTACTATCCTGTTTGGAAATTCTGTATCATTGTTTTTATTGACTCTTCTCTTAAAAAAAAAAAATCTGCTGGGGATCTAGTTCAATGGCTTAAGGACCTGCCTGACAAGCGGGAGGTCATGAGTTCAATCCCCGGTACAGAAACAAAAACAAAAACAATTACTTATTTTACTAGATTCAACACATCTCCCTTTGCCTGACTAATAGTAACTAATGTAGAGGTTTCATTTACAAAAATAATTAGGGAAATAAAATAGTTTCATCAAAGGAGCCAGTGAATTGGGAAGGCAACAACCAATTCTTGTCCCAGCATGGCCTCACAACTATGAAATACCTCGAACATCATTCATCAATAAAGTGCAGTCTTTGAATTAATGTTTCTGCAGTATTTGGAATTGAATCCAGGAGTGCTCTACACTAAGCTATATCCGCAGCCCTTTTTGTTTTTTATTTTGAAGGTAGGGTCTGGCTAAATAAATAGCCCAGGCTGGCCTCAAACTTAAGATCCTCCTGCCTCACCTCCTGGGTAGCTGAGATCATAGGTGTATACCACAGCAATGGGGTTGGGTAGTGGTTTTTTTGTTTTTTTGTTTGTTTGTTTGTTTTGTTTTGTTTTTGAGGGGTAATTTTGTGATGATTATATCCTAACCCTTGGAATCATGTTTAATGCTGTCCCCAACCTGTGCTTCTTTGACACATAATACAAAATTCTGCTTAAACTCTTCTTCCACCCTAGTTTCAATTCCTTTTAACAACAAAATTGAAATAACATCAGTTATGCTCATGAAGAAATCTCTATTTTTCTGGTGCATAAAGATATGTACTTTATTTTTTAAATCTGCCCAATCAACAGACATTAATACTGTCTATTCAAACAAATATGCTTGAATGGTTAATCAAAAGACTGCCACATAAAAATCACACCTGAGTTCATTTATTTTGAACACATACCTAAAAGCAATTAGTTTAAAGATAAAGACAATAAATGCTGAATTACCTGCTCCATATTTATTTAAAATAGAGTATTGCTTTGAGTTTTCAAAGCATAGTAGATTAGCAACTGAAATTCTATGAATGTACTTTACAATGTTAATTTTGTTCATTTTTTGTTTGTAATAAGCAGTAAAAGGAAAGGTATATGTTGAAAATACATCTTGGCTCATTAAAAAAGCAACATAGGCAGATGCTTTTTAAAATATATTTTTTTTTTAAAGCATGGAAGATCTCTTTCTTTGCCATCTTTCAAATAAACATTCATCTGGGTCCTGATTATAACCAAGATAGAGCACAGTGACAGATCTGCCACATCCTTTTAATAAAAAGTAATAAACTCAAAGAAAATATGGACAAGGTAAGCACCTGGGTACTATAGCAGACACTGAGCTTATTAATATTAATTCTTTACATGTTTCAACTGACTAAACAGAGCTGTAATGAGTACCCTGACTGTAAACTTAAAATGTAAAGCTTATGTGAAGATTTTGTAATAGGTATTCATTATGCTCTTTTCTTTTGTGTTTGCTAAAACTGAGAATTTCCCTTTTTAAAATTAAATGCTTTAGGGGCCTGGGCATAGTTCACTTGCATACTATGTCATGAGGCCTTAGGTCTATTTCCAGCACTGTGAATGAACGAATATATGCATGCTTTAGTAAAAGTAAAACTTTTAAAGAAACAAACCCTCAATTTTTAAAGTTGTATACTACTAAAAGGCTGTTCTTGTTGAACCTATGTAGAAACTAGATTGATTAAATGCTTTCCAGAGCTTTAGATTAGTACTTTCCTCATCACAAAGCACAACAACAATCCTTTGAACACCCTCCTCTGCAAGGATTTAGGGGAAAGTGAGCCACAACACACAAAGGCCAAGTCCTCACTACTGCCACCGAGACAGACAGAAATACGGTAGCAAATGAGGATGTTTGCTTCTGATGCTATGTGCCTTGCACACACACACTCAACACCTACACATCTGCAAGTGCAAGCTTCTGCGCATTAGCAGGTTCCTCCCCTGCTCCTGAATTCCGATGTCTAATGAAGGAAGCTCCTAGTAAAAATCTTGCACTCTCCACTGAAAATACTTTCCATAAGAAAAAATGTGGAGATCCTAGTAAACTGAGTGAGGATACTGAAAATTGTAGGGACTCTGCACACATATATAATTAGTGAAGGAAAAGAAATATTAAAAAGTACATTTATTATCAACTAATTTCCAACCTAGGGAAATTTATATATAAACACTTACGAGTTTTAGAAGTATGCATTTTTCATATTTAAAACTGTTGAAACTTGGCAGTCTGTGGCATCTCTGAAACATCAAGCTTTTTCACTTTTTCTTCTCCCACCTTTAAATTGCCTGTCAACTTTCAACACTAGTATTCTGCTGCAGGTATAGACATGGCTATAAGGTACTGATTCATGCTAGGAGAGATGGTTACAGCAATTCAGCAAGATTCAGTCAAAGCAAAGCACGTGCTCCAACATGAAAATGCTACCCCCTCCTCCCAAGCTTCCTCAGTGGTACCTAACTCATCTTCACATCTATACTTCTACTCTTCCCTTGATTCTTCTTTGTTGCTTTTCTGTGTATACTGCCCTGTGCTTCCATTTTTTTTTTGTATGAGTAATTTTAAAAGACAAAAGCATTTTTTAAAAACCAGATTTAATACAGCAGCAGCAGTTTCTTAAGTGATTGGTCTAAAAGCAGAGAATCTCGTGCTTTACCTCCTAACATCTGTCACAAGGGTCAGGTTACAAATCAATCCAAATGAGCGAGGAGTGAACACAAATGTGAAGAGTGAACACAAGAAAAAGGAAAAACAAGTGGTGAGGTCAGCAGAAGAAACCATAATATGATTTCTATGCTTTATGCCCTATAATTTGGACAGTGGGATACTATGGTAGATACAGCATGAAACTGAAAGTTAACATTAAGACTAGTTTTAATTCCCTAAATAAAAATCCTCTTTAGAGTTGTAAAATAATCTCTTTATTACTTAACCTATAAAGATTTATTTAAAATTTACAAAGTAATAATATTCACAGTAATGAAAACCATTCTATAGTTTTAAAAGTCACCTTCAATGTAATCAGAAATAACAATTAAATCTTTGTTACAAGTCAATTATACAAAGGATGTGGCATGTCTTGGGTAGTTTATATTTAAACACTCATCTGTGAACTGACCTTGATAACTGTTGATAAATCTAAGATTGTTTCAATAGATAGAAAAATGTACCCCTACTTTTTAAAATAATGAGAAAAGTTGTCTAAGGCAGCAAACATTTGAGAAATTTGACTAAGTGTTTTAACTTCTAACTTGAAGCAACAGCAGCAACAACAAAAACCTTGTATAAGGGAATCATTTATTTAAAGCAACAACAAAGACTTGTAAGATGATGGGTTTTTGTTAAGTTTTGTTAAAAGTTACTAACAGTTGCCTAATACACTTGAAAAAGAGTCCAGATCCAACTTTGCCCTATGAAAATACTGAAGTTTTTGAAATGTAGTGTAACCTGATCATAATTGCTGTGAAGGCTGAGGCGGGACTATGTGCTAAATCTTGCCATCTGTGGGTACTTTATACAAGTTTAGTGTTTTGCCTTTTTTTAAAAAGTGGGGTCAAAAGTTTATACTTTTTTAAAATTACCAATTCCAAAACTCTTACACTTTGTCATCTTCGAAAAACTCTCTGAACAATTTTGGTACTACCCAATCACAAATTTGTGCAATGTCTGCCCTATATCCCAATCCATTTCATATTTGTATATGTAGCCAGGCTTTAATCATAAAGCAAACAATATTTTTATATTTAGCAAAAAAACTCAAGAGTTTCACTCAAAATAACACTCCCCAAAATATTGTTTCTGGAATATACCAATTATTTCAATAGATTCCTTTACCAAGCCAGTGGTACACCCAACAATCTACATAGAATGTGAAGTGAAAAGTGTTCCACTGGGGACCTCAGCCTCACTGTGACCACTCAGTAACACCACTCCTCTCGCCTCCAGTGTCCACAGCAGATGCAGGGCTGCACCTGCACCCTCTAATTCAGATGCAGGACTGGTGAGTGGCCATACAAAGTTTTATTATTCCTAGACTAAGCAGATTACACAACTGAACGTCTTGACATTTCTATGTATTAAAAACCAATTTACATCTAACAAAGAGGCATTTTCAACTAGCTACTAGGTGACCTGTAGTTCTAAATGACTATATTTACAGCTATTCCAAAATTTCAAAACAAGTACAAACATACCATTTTCCAAAAATTTTTCATGCTATCATTTCATTATTCTCCTTTAGTCATAAAACTTTACTTGTCCAACTCTATCCATCTTCCCAGTAAATTTATAGTAAACTAAAACCAACCATAAATTCCATAGGTATAATGAGACAACACCTAAAAGGAGAACACAGATCTTAAAAGGACATAACAAAGTACTTATAGTACAGTTTAGCTCATTAAAAAAAATATATATATACTGTAGTCCTAAAAATCATGTAATTTACATCTCTTTTCAATAAACACAGGAAATATTTAAACTGAATATTCTTTAGCAATACAAATGATCAGCCATGAGTTATTTTATATTGATAAATATATTAAAACAAGTTAAATCTACACAGTATTTCTAATTTAAGAAACAAAAACAAGCTAACCAAAGAAAAAGTTGGTAATATGAAAGACATTCTGAATTAATGTTTCTAATTAGCACACAGACTTAAAAGCGAAATTTCCTTTCCTGATTAGTTAGAACACCAACGCAAAGAACAAAGCCTTAATTGGCTATTCTTTGAGAGAACTAAGATAGGACAGATGCAACCAATAGTGGACCGAGTTCTTCAAAGAAAAAAGAACTGTACTGAAAATCACGTGTTACAGATAGCTTGCTAGCTAGATGGTGGTTCTTATGCTTAAACAACAATGATTTTGAAAATTATAAAAAGCTATACAGAAGGTAGTATAGCAGAAATATTTTGGCCAAAAAAAAGCAGGCTCTGCTCAAAATAATACTGAGCTTCACAAAAACTTTTTGTCAAATGTAAGGTAAAGTACTGAAAAGATCTCTAAAAAGATCTAAAATTCTATTAATGACTCTCTAATTATCTGAAGCGTATTTTAATGTATGAATTAACTTTAATAGAAGAATTTCACAATTCAGTGAAAGAACAACAGCTTTATCCACCAAGATAAAAAGAGACAGATCACGAACATAAAACAGATACGCCTAAACTAAATGCAAAGAATGAAAGAAATTAAGCAAGAAATTTGGGACAGGACCCATAACAGCACTGCAATTAAAAAGATAAGAGAAGGAAATTCTCAGGAAAGACAAATATATCCTCCAGCTTCAAGATGAGGAACTTAATGGTGGGGGAGGGATGTTAACATTAAAGAATTAGCAAATTGAAAGGATTTAAGTAGCAAATTCAAAAAGGCTTTAGTAAAGATTGCTGAACAGTAAGTAAATATATTATTCTTGGAACAATTCTATTAAATTCTAATATATAGATTTAAAAAAATAGACACATCTATGACATTTTAAATAGCTGGAGAATTTTTTCATTCTTTTATTAACTACTGCCTTACATTCTGTTTTGTCATTTATTAATTAAAATTATTTCAGAACTGATAACAAATAATGAAACGAAAAAACTGTAAAGCCAAAATAATTTGTCTTAGTAAGAGTTTCTGAGATTGTAAGTAGAATTTAGGAGGGCTTCTGTATCTTTTGCTTTAGTCTTTTTCTCCCCAGTCCCAACCATAGGTAGACTCACTTCTTAATTCCTCTATTTGCTCACTGAAAAGAGGGAAGTCTGCCTTCCTACCCTACTGGCTCAGTAAGTACAAAATGTGACATACTGAAAATGAACAGCCAGTTAAAGCCTTGTTCTTTGCGTTGGTGTTCTAATTAATCAGGAAAGGAAAATGAGATAAAGGGCCAAAAATGGCTTGCAATGCATGTTTGCAATAAAGTATAAATGACAGAAGTCATCTAAGAGTTGAATAATGCTTAACTGTCCAATTTTCTTCTGAAACTCTGATGTACATTACATTACCCTTTACTTTTCCTTTTCTTCCAGGTAATAATTTCTTTCCTCTTCTAACTTTAAAAAACATAGTTCAGGCGACAAATTGTTTACTGGTGGTTCATTAAACGTTCAGTTCACTAAAGTTTTCAGTTAAATAAAACTAATGTTTTTCTTGGTATTGAAAAGACTCTTAAATTTTAAAATAAAATCTTTCTAAGATACATTGTTTCTTTGCCTTTGTAAGTGTGTTCTTTGGTAGCATTAATAGTATTATAAGCTAGAGGGTTGAGTAAAGGTATTTAATTTCTATATGAAATGCTCACACAAGTGCTATCTTTAAGTTCCATCAATAAGCTATGAATATTTTATGTAAATTAGCTAGTTATTACAGTACTCACTGTCATTTCTTTTTTAAAAAACAAATGTTACAATTTCTCCATTCTTCTGTTGTGGGGGATTTAAGTTTTTTTTCCCCAGTTTTTCACTATTTTTTCACTATCATTTTGATATGTTCTATATGCTTGTTTCAGCCAGCCAGTTTTCCACTTTCTAGATATAGTAAAGGTAACCTGACTCCCATATTTTTATCACAATAGTTTTATTGCATTATAATTCATATACTGTACAGTTCCACCCACTTGAAACGTACTATTCAATGAATTTTAATATATTCAGCATAGTACAACCAACACCACAATCAATTTCAGAACATTCTTAACATTTACAGAAAGAAACCTTATGTCCATGAGCAACTATTCCCATTTTCCTTCTCTTCACTCCCAGTCCTAGACAACCATTAACTTACTTTCTGCCTCTAAAGATTTGCCTAACATGGGCTTTCATATAAGTGAATTCATACAATCTGGGATATTTATGACTCGCTTCTTTCACCAAATGTAATGTCTCTAAGGTCATTCAGCTTGTAAATATGTACCAGTACGTTCCTTCCTTTTTGGGGGAGGGGGCTTACACTAAATTAATAGGGGGTCTTCCTACTTTAGTTCTGTTTCAGCCTCCCAAGTGCTGACATTATAGATGTCATTTCTTTTGATTGCTGAATAATATTTCATCATAGCACATTTTATTTATCCATTAACCAGTGGACATTTGATTGTTTTCATTTTGGAGCTATTACAAATAAACTGTTATGAAATTCTCATTCATATGTCAGTCAATACAAAATTAGTTTCTGTGAATGGAATGATGTAGATACAGAAAACCGGCTATTACTGGCTATCTAAAGAGACAAAGCCAGGTCTTTTGAGGACCTTAATTCCTCCCTTCCCCAAGCAAATGTTCAGTCACTACTTCCTACCAACCTGTTTTAACAACTCAAATTCACTTATCTCCTTCACCTACACCATCATCTCTCTCATCAGCTGATCATTTTAATTGCCTAATTTGCCTCAGTCCCTCCTCGGTCAAATTATCTTGAGTTTTAAAATATGTTTTATCATTTCATATCCCTGCATCAATCCATCAACAAACTCACATGGCATTCAACGCTGAAGTTCAATGCCTTCGTAGGATCTGCCTGATCTGCCCCTACCTTTACAATATTAACCTTTGGCTACTTGTGCCACACATGGAAGGAATGACCTCAGTTAATTACCCCAAAAGGTTTGGTTCTCTCTTGCACTTGGACCTTTCTTTGTACATGCTGCCTCTCTGCCTGGAATCACGTGTGCTTTCCTTGCCACTGAACTGCGTGTATCCTACCTTTTAAATATGCTATTCACTGCCATAAAAATATATACTCCAAAGTGAGCAAAATTTATCTATTCTCATCACTGGTGGATCTAGAATCATGGACAGAGTGGATTCTGAACATGTATTTGTGGCTTTGATGAAGGAATGCTATCTATTAGTACAGCTGAATAATTCCAGTGAGTAGGTAGGACTTTTGTAGGCTCTGGGCTAGGAAAAAAAAAATAGCTGGTTAGGAAACACAAAATACAAACCTTAAGCTTGGCTACTTTCCCACACAGGCAGGAAACCCTCCACAATGGCTTGTAGAGATCACTATGAGATGACATCCACCATCCTACACAGACCCTCGTGTAACTAGGTATTAACTCTAAATGCTTGACCTATTCCCAGGCCCCTAGCAAGGCTGGCTCAGAAATGGACAGGTAGTCAAAGCTGGGCCACTAGCAGTTATTCCACTGATTTCTGCAGTAGTTGGTAGGAAAAAATCTCCTTTAAAAGGCATTATTGGCTATAAAAATGAGGTAAGTCAGAGCAGCTCATGATATTCTTTGCCATCACATTAATATTCCAACTGAAAAAAAGAAGCCAACAGAAGAGACAAAAGAAAAAGAGGTCCTATGCTGGATGTGGTGGCACATGCCTGTAATTCCAGCATTCAGGAGGCTGAGGCAGGAGGATCGCTGCCAGTTTGAGGCCAGCCTGGGCTACAAAGTGAATTCGAGACCAGCCTGAACTGCACAGTGAGACCCTGTCTCAAAATGACAAAAGAGAGGTCCTGATGATATCATTTAAATCCTTCTACCAATGTGCCTAAAGCCAGGTGTAGCCCTGGATTTCCCAGGGCATGGGAAAACAAATTCTTGTTTTGTTTCTATTGTTTTCAGCTGGGTTTCTAACACTTGCAGCCAAAAAGCCCCAGGATTACACATGAAGAATCAATCTACCTCAAATGATTAGGTACCAAAACAAATGATTTTGCCTATCTTTCAAGCATCTGCTGTTTTGTCTCATCATTTCTGTAGCCAGAGTTCAGATACAGATTATGCCCTATTTTATCTTTAAGGAGAAGGTATGACTACTAATAACAAGAGTTGGACTATTTCTTTTGGGGTGCCAAAGTCATAGCAGAATCTTAAGTGCCCTGGAAATCTGGGATATCTGAAGCTTTCAGCCCTTAATGGGGAAAATGACAAAGAGAATGAGAATTAGACCAGCTGAGGAAAGATCACACAACTCTGTGAAAATTCATGACTTGCTTTCATCTCGGGATACCTACACGGATAAACCTACAGTTAAATAAAAATTAACTCATTTTCCTAGGGAATCAATTTGGTAAAATGGAAGGGTAAGGCTTACATGTATAGACTTCTTCTCAATTTCATGAAAGATGTAGGAATACTGACTCATGCTCAGTATATCGACTACTTCCCCATAGGTGAAGAAAATAGGGTAGATCTGTTTTTTTTTCAATAAAATGTTCATGAAATATTGTGTAAGTGGGTATTTGTGTAAGCCAGATTTCTTTTCCTGGAAATAAGGGAAATACTGAAAATCAGACGCCATCTGTGTCCTCGGTGACTGGAACACTACAGTAGAGTGGATGATATGATGAAGAATAATCAGAAAACTGAATTTGAGTGCAGCATGTGCCCTCCGCAGCCATGGACTCTTTTCTACCATTTAGTTATTCTTCACAGAAACCCACACTATCCCTTCCTACTAGCCTCTTTTTCCTTAAGAACAGTTTTGCACAACACTGTCGGTAGTGTCCCACTACATGTACAATATTAAGAACTGGAGGCCAGTTTGAAAAGAACTTTCTGTGGAAAGAATGCCGTGGGACACGTGTAACTACAGAGGAAGGAAGAGGGCGAGCAGACAGAGCATACGCATGGCCCATGCTGGCAGCAGAAGCTTCTAAGCAAGATGCTCACTAGGTAGCCTGAGCTTACACGAAAGGCCTTTTGGTAGCTGTAGTAACTTAAATCACTCTTCCTCTCAGGAAGCATAAAGAGCTGGAAACATAAGAAAAATTATGCTGTCGCTTCTGGTAGAGTTGGGGGAAAAAAACTAGAAATAGTGAGAGAATGTTTCTAGACAAGCCTATTGCCTCATAAGTTCTCATAGATGGTAGCAGCCAAAGTAACATCTCCAAACAGAATTGGAGGCCTCGGAGAAAGAAGAAAAGCGGTTTTCCCCATGAGTGCTGCCTTACTGCTCTGTCAAAAGTCCATGATCCAGGGCAACTCACAATGTGTTTTGAAAAAGCATTTAGCTTTAGAATTTGAGATTGTCACAATTTGCAAAATCAGGAGATAAAATGCTGCCTCACTGTTACCAACAAATTCAGATCACTACTTTATTATCCATGGTTTTCCTACAATGTAGGAATCTCCAATTTTATTAAGTATAAATTCTTGAGATAATTTTTCTTTCTCTATGACTTAAGAACTTACAGTCCTCAGCACTGTCACTCTCAACTATCTGCTACCAAAACGAAATAATGCAATAATAGGTAGGAAGACACAATACAGTGTATCTAACAACTGTATCAAAGGTGAGTGTTTACCTATCATGCTTTCTGACTTCCTCTCATGAGATTCTAATGAAGAGCAGTGTAAAGGAAAAACATCAACTGAGAATTTCAGTTATAAGGTTCATGCTAATCCAAGTTCTTTATAGCTAACTAGAGGTACACAGATTGGCTATAAAGATTGGTAAAGGTATATTATCATGCCCATATGAAGTACAGGTTGAGCATCCCTTATCTGAAATGCTTGAAATGCTCTGAAATAAATGTTTCAGATTTCAAAGTTTTTTGGATTTTGGAGTATTTGCATAGACCTCACTGGGTTGAACATCCCTCATTTGAAAACCTGAAATCTGAAATTTTTTTAGTGCTGGCAGCTCCCCAGAAAGGGCCAAGCACTGAAGATAAAACTGGAGCAGGGAGAACCTGTCCTCAGGACTCTGGTTCCTGTTGTTTGGTTCAGTGCCAATTCTGATTATCTAACAAGTTCAGCCATGAAATGAAGCAGGAGTTTCTTACAGGTATTCTAAACCCAGAAAACTAGTAGGAAATGGATACCCTGCCACAGATGTTTGAGAGTAATTATTCTCAGGGATACATTAATTTATTACATCATCTTTTTCTACTACCCAAAGCAGCCACATTTATACTGACAAAACAAATACTTAAAATGATAACTGAAGAATTTTTAGATGCAGTGCAGAGTCACAGTAGATTTCTATATGCAGTCTTAGAGATTCTGACAATTCCAGACAAAGGACACAGCTTCAACAAGGTCTCACAGCTACCGATCTGCAACCAAGCTGGAGAACTTCTCACCAGCTCTTCTGCTTTTTTACATGTCAGTCATTAAGATCTGAGACCCAGGGTTTATGTTTTTATTTACAATAGCAACTGGTAACATAAAGTCTTTATGTTTTCTACATAGCAAACATTCTAAAGCCTACAAACAGAATTGTCTGACTTCAAAATGATAGTATTTTCTTGTGATTTTTCTTTCCTTTTCCCCCAAGGTTACCACAATAAATTTAAAAATAAGAATGTACAAAAAGCATTCCTCTTCAATAAATGAGTAGCAAGGCCCCTCGGCTTTGAAAATCGTCCTCTCCCCTTACTCGATGACTGCCTACAGTGTCCACACCTGCTGGTAACAGCAAAGTGATGTCTATAGAAAGGAGCTGAGAGATGTGGGAGAACAGGATCGATCATCTGTTGCCGTCGTCGTATGTTCTTACCCTCAGAATCTCGGGGCTGTGCTCCTGAGGAAGAATGTATGCAAAGCCCAAGTAAAGTAAAGATATTAAGAATAAGTGGCTTCCATCTTTTTGTCATCATTCTTTGGGTCATTCTTGGCTCCTAAAAGGAGCCAAGGATATAACCAGACAGGGAAGAAATCACAAAGGAAATATATTTTAACAGAAAAATGAGTAGAAATACTCTATGATTTTCATGAGAAAAATTCAGGAAACTGATTTTTCAAATGAAGACCATCTTTCTTTTAAAGTATTTAGCGCTCATGACACTTGTTTCTAGAAGTCTGGAAAAGAAAGAATAGAACAGAGATGGACCTCATCATTTTCAATCACCTTATTCTACCTTCCCTTTTGTCTATCACCAAACTGCCTGACCAGATAAATTTAGGATTAATTTATGGCTAAATTATTAGTATCCTTTTTAAAGAGATTATAGGTACCAGGTGGCTCATGACTGTAATCCCTGCACTCAGGAGGCTGAGGCAGGAGGATTGCCTGTGAGTTAGTTCAAGGCCAGCCTGGGCTACAAAGCCTAGCCTGTGCTAGTGACATCCTGTTTCAAAAACAAAAACAAAAATACAGTAATAAAAAAAGGAGATTATAGGCCTCTATGTGCAGCATATTGTTTAAGAGGATTTCAACTGATTATTAGGCTGGTATCCAGCAAGAAGCTTGGGACTTTTAAGGTCAAAAATGTAAAAGGAAGGAAAGAAGGAGAGGAGGTAAGAAAAGCAGGAAGGAAAGAAGGAAGGGGTGAAAGAAAGTAGGTAAGGGAAAGAATGAAGGAGGGAAGAGGAGGAGAAGAAAACAGGGAAAGAGGAAGAAAAGGAAGGAAGAAGATCATGGCAGCACACTCTGGGAGGCTGAGACAGGAGGATCCCAAGTTTGAGCCCAGATTGGGCAACTTAGGGAGACTGTCTCAAAATTTAAAAAGGATGGGGTGGGGGGTTGGGGATGTAGCTCAATAGAAAAGCCCTAGGTTTAATCCCCAGAAGAAGGCCATTACCAACAAGAAGACAGTAAAGTTCATCATATGGTCTGTCCTATATACCTCCAACAACTACATATTCTTTAGAGACTACAGAAGACACAATTTTTTCTTTTTCATTTTATGAAAAGATGAAGCAAATTTTCATAACCAAATAATAAGAAAATAATAAGATACTACACTGTATAGTTATCTTACAAAAAAAACCCAAGATATAAGTTTTAAGCTTTACATTCTAATTTATAAAAACATTTCCATACTTTGTTTTAAAAAGATGTGGTCAAGCCCTACTATAAAGTTTCAAATTAAAAATTTTAATCCTGAATTTAGCCAATGATTTAGGAAACATTGTGACTTACTGAAATACCAGAAGCGTATTTCACAGTATTAATTAAATTATATCTTTATTCTGTATATACTTTTAAAAATGCCTTAAAAAACAGAAACAGAACACAGCAGTTATAAATAAGTAAATTCTAGGTGGTAATCAATTAAAACCTTTCTTGTTTGTGTTAGATGCAGTTAATTATATCTCAGGCTTACAAGAACCTGAGCCACTCACTGAGTACTGATTCTATACAGCAGCTGTCATTTCTTCAGCATATTAAAAAAAACTGTAGAAACATAAGGATAGCTTTTTATATATTAATGTCAAGATATCACTCCCTGAAATGTAAAAGTAAAACAGAAATTGACCTCGATCAAACTTTTTAAATTTAAGTAACTGGAAATAGTCTTTTGTCTCTCTCAGAATGTAATCTTTTCTAAATAAATACTGAAGTTTGCTCTTGACTTGAAGATTTTTTTCATAATTCTTTATTTTGAAGAATTCCAGAGATACATAAAAACAGAGTAATTATAATGAATTTCCATATACGTATCACGTAGACTTGATAGCTTTAAATTTGCCAAATTTAATTTGTCTTTTTCTTTTTTATATTGCTTTAAAGTAAATCTTAGATATAATGGTATTTTACCTCTAGAGACTTCAGTTTAGTCTTTGTCAACTGAGGGAATTTTCATCTATTTATTTATTAACACTTATTAATTTACACATCAATGCGATTCAGTATGACATTTTCACACATGCACAATTCTATCTATCCATGGCTTTTCCACTCACCCTTCTCAGTTTCTAGTAACCACTATTCTACTTTCAGCTCATCTTTTTTAGCTTCTTAGTTTTCTGTGTCTTATTTCCTTTAACATAATGCCCTCTGGTTTCATCCATTTTCTTGCAAATGACAGAATTTTATTTTTCCAAGATTTGCTAAATCTTTGAAGTGATTTTTAAAGAGGGAACATGAAAAAGAAAGTGGGCTAGCTTCCTTTTCAATCTTTCAAAACAAAATAACCATGTTAATAAAAAAGCTAAGCACAAATCCTACCACGTGTGTTATCTGTGTAATCTCATCTGAAGCCAAGGAATAGCTTTTCTGTGACCTGCATTGTGCTTTATTAATTAATGGAAGATTATAATTTCTGATTAAAATGTAGTTTACCAGTTCCATGGACGTTTTGTTTTCCTGGAAGCCACATGGTATAGGCTTGAGAATCCTCCATGGAGAGAACAAGAACATATATAACGCTTAACTTTGTCATATCCTTACCTATACTTTATAGTCAGTTTGATACTTTTATTTTGAAATTACTGTAGTAACCCTTTCTGGGGGACAAAGGGCTTTGTTGGGCTGTTTTACACCCCTTGCTTTTTAAAGAAAACTTAGGTTTTCACAGGGCAAATACTAAACTAGGTTTCAATCCCCATTCAGTTTCTAGCTACCTAATTAAAGAAGATAAACATCATTGGACAGGTAATATAAACTTTCCATTCCTTCAGCTTTTTCATTTTTTCATCTTTATAATACCAGAGTGGATAGAACACTACTTGGTTCACGATACACACAAGCAAGCAAGCTATCACAAAAGACCTTTCAGTGCCAAGAATTTCCTATTCTATTCGCACTATAACTGAAATAGAAAAACAATGCTTGCAGTAACAATATTGGTATTACTTGCTGTCTATGTTTGTGATTCTGGACTGAAACTATACTATTGATTGGTCTACCAAGTTTAATTGCATATAAATTACATGTCTACCAAATTTAATTGCATATAAGTTACATGTACTTTTGATTAAAGAAATAACATATATACACATTAATTTGTATTTGTGTCCTATTTTCTACCTGTTTGAGATCCTGTCAAGATTATCAATTTTTGGTAATATTATTTCAAATTTTAAATTTTCATTAAGAACTTAATGAAATATTGAAGGATTAAAGTTATATGTTTATGTATGGGCAGCTGTAATGTTAACAATGCTCTGCCAATACAGAAGAAATAAATCATTTAGTAGTGTTGCTCTGTGTAAAAAGAAAAAAAGAAGTATTATGCTTCTACTTTATTTCCTTCAAGTCCCTGAATTAAACCTTTTAGCACATTCGTCTGTCAAACTTCATTTTGTAATATCTGATACGATCAGTTAATCAAAACTTTCCTTTTAAAAAGAATTATTTTGCAACTTAACTAATAAGAGTAGAAAGCACAAAATGTCTTTGCAATTGTTACAAGATCCAATTACATGAAAGCAAATGATCAGCAGACACAACGTTCTGCCCATGAATTCAATCAACATGTAAACTGCAAATGTTTTCAAATAAAGCAGTTCAGTTTCCATTTTAAAGAAAATTTAGACGCAATCTGAATGCATTTCACATTTTGACACATAATTTATCTAGAATTTCTTTAAAGTGCTATAAATCATAAAAAGGCCAAGAACAGATAGAAAAAATTTTGCCAGCTACATCTGAGACAGAGGACTAAAACCTAAACTAAAACGGAAAAAAATGCAAGACAGTTATACTATTAGTGTTTCTTAGTTCATCGAAAAGGAAGGATTATGCTAATATCAATCAGAGAAATTTTAATGACTATATCTTATACTCTCAATAACTAAAGATAACAATATGCACTATATTAATTATTGTTATTCTCATTACTTTGATATGCACTATATTAATTATTGTTATTCTCATTACTTTGTTATGAAATTGTTTTACCTTTTTTCCATAAAATAAATTTTAAAAAGAACTAAAAAAATCCACTCTCAAAATAAAACACTTGATTGAAAAATGGGCAATTGAACAGACAATTCTCAAAAGTAGTAGTACAAATGGACAATAAATACATGAAAAAATGTTCAAATCACTGGAAATTAAAGAAATGAAAATTAAAACAACACTAAGATTCCATCTTACTCTAGAGAAGAATGATTTTCATCAAGAAGTCAAATAAAAAATGCTACAAGTGCTGTGAGGAAAAGGGAACTCTTCTATATTATTGGTGAAAATGTAAACTAGCACAACCACTATGGAAATCAGTATGGAGATTCCTCAAAAAGCTAAAACCAGAAATTCCATCATCTGATCCAGCTATTTCCCTTCTAGACATCTTCCTCAAAGAGTTAAAATCATCATATTACAATGATACATGCATACCTATGTTTACTTTCTGTTTTCACACTCAATCTCATAACCCTGAAAATAGAAGTTATTTTCTAGACTATAACAAAACTCCTACTTAAGAGAACTAGTAATATAAAGACCTTTTTTTTTAATGTCAAAGAGAAATGAAAGAAACAGAGAGCAACTGTTTTCTTTTGCCACTATCCTATTTTTGTTTAAGCCAACAATTCAATAATCATGATGCAGCTGTTTCTTTTAAAGATACTTTTTTTTGTAAGATCCAAAACAGAATATATATTGTGCAAGTGAAAGGAGAAAAAACTATTCAAAAGAAAGAACAATTGGGATGAGAGAAAGGAGAAAAGAAGGGGAAAAATTATATATATATATATATATATATATATATATATATATATATATATATATATACACACACACACACACACACACATACACACACACACACACATATATATATATATAATTATACTACTAATCTCCATTAGCCCATCAAAAAGAATGGTTTGTGTTTTCACTAATCACTTTTTCATGCCTGTATTTTGTAATTTGAGCAATTATTTTGAAGACACCACTACACAATATATTAACCACTGTTAATCTATTGTTTTGAAATTCTGTATTATTTTTATTCTTTTCATTTTAAAATACAAAAAAGAGAGAGAAACAGAGATAGGCAGCTCAGTGCAAAGGCCTTGTGTTCAATCCGTAAGCCAAGTTTCAGCATTACACATTAACAAATGTTAAACACAATGTGCTGTATTATACACTTCTATGAAGTAAAAGATGTTTCTCAACAAGGCATGATGATGCACACCTGTAATTCTAGCACTAGGGAGGCTTAGGTAGGAGGACCATTATGAGCTCGAAAACAGCCTGGGCTACAAAGTGAGCTCAAGGGAGCCTGAACTACATAAGGTGACCCTGTCTCAAAAAGAAAAAAACAAAACAAACCACGATGCTTTTGCCTTCATTTGGTAAGTTTTTTGAAATTTAATGAAAGACACTGAATTTTGATAAATATCTGTTCTCTCATTAAAATTAAGATAGGATATTTCCCCATTTTTTGCCTGGTGAATACAATGAATTTAATTACTTTTCTATATTAGTGCTCCTGCAATAAACCTCACATGATCATACAAAAAAAAAAAAGACTTTTTTTTAACTTTACATAAAGGCTTGAAAGTCTCGGTACTCGTGCACTGAGCCAGTAGTCTTTATAGAATCCTTCACTCCTTCCCCTGAAGTCTGCCCTGGCCTATCATCCCTGCCTTACACATCCTCTTCACATAAACCTGCTATGATTTCATGAGACTGATAAGTCACAGATTTCTAGTCCTTCATTTCTAGTCCTTTAGACTACAAAATTTTAAGTGTAACTTCTGCTTATGAAATTTATATAAATGATACCATTTTGTTTTATTCTTGTATTTGGTAACTGAGCAACTATTTCGAAGATAACAATATGCAATATAACAACCACAGTTAAATTCCTATCATCTTGTTTTGAAATGATAACCTATATAGTTATCATTGTTCTTTGTTGTCATCATTTTGCTTTTGTTGTTGTTGTTTTAATTTGTTTGCTTCTTGATTTTTGTTATTTCTTTTTTCCTCTTTAAAATAAAAAAAAATTTATATAAATGACACCAAGAAGACCAAAACTACTGGTTTAAAGAAAAGGAAGTTCTCAAAGTAATCAATTCTACTTTTGCTAAAGCATAACCCAGACAAACAATTCTGAGGTCTGGCACCATAAAACAACCTTGCATGGAAGCAGAGTTCTTTCAAAATTGTACTACAAACATTTCATCTCTATGCTTAAACCATCTTTTATCTACCCAAGTATTAAATGCTATATACTGCTTTCTCTCTCCCCTTTGATTTTTTTGGAATGGGAAGGCAAAAATAAAGCAAAAAAAAAATTTTCCATTGATTGCAGATACCCATGAATCATTCATGAAATAGTAAACAATGCTCAGACAACTTACTGCATGGAATTAAGTTAAAATGACAATTTGCAAAGCTTACTATATGTATTTTTCTGATATTCTCCAGTTATATCAACTGTCAAGCTAGTTACAGAAGTCATGGTGGAAACATCTATATCCTATACCAAATAATCACAACAAAAACCAAAAAGCTATTCAATTTTATGAATAGGGATAATTTTATAAGTATATGCTTACTTTGTCCCCAACAGACCTTGTAAATAGCTAAGAATAACATATATGGATGTGAGCTAAAACAAAATAGATTAGGAGGTACTTAATAGAAGTAGCCTGATTTTATTTGGTATTTTATCTTAATAGGGATTCTGAATGCAAGGACAGCTGAGTCGAATTTTGCATCAG
This sequence comes from Hydrochoerus hydrochaeris, assembly GCA_004027455.1. NCBI lineage: Eukaryota > Metazoa > Chordata > Mammalia > Rodentia > Hydrochaeridae > Hydrochoerus > Hydrochoerus hydrochaeris. The sequence continues at coordinate 249,481 of PVLA01000784.1, forward strand.
CCTCGAAAATAACAGGGAAAGTGAAGAGCACACAAAAAATCCTAACTGACCCAAATCAAATGCCAAGTTTTTGAAAGTTACTGTGGTAACACTTACATGAAATTCTACCTATCACAGACCTCCTCCCAAAGCTATCAACTCTACCATCCAGATAAATGAATATGTAAGTGCAAACTTAAGTCTCAGGACCAATGACAAGAAATGAAGGCAATGATATCTTTTACTAACAAGCTGCAAACTACTCCATCTACTGCTATATGGTACAGAAAAGCATAGCTAATACAGAAAAGCACAACTGAGGACTCATGGCCAATTCTAATTGCCTCAAAAGATAAGGATACGAGTGCTACCATCTCTAAGACATGGTAACTCAAAAGATCTATACAAGATATAGAGGTAACACTTTCATTTTTGATTATTTTTCAGAGTACATCAGCTATGCCAATTCAAGTCAAACTTACAAAGTATCAGGTAAAATAAAAAGTTGTTCCCACTTTTTAAAGTAGCTCTATGCATTTTATTAAAAGTGAGTTTTAAAATGACTATCTCTTAAGTTTTTATATTCCAGAATTTAAATTAACTAGAAAATTCATGAGTTTCTTGTATTTTTGATACATTTTCAGCAATACAATGTGCTTATTACTACTGTTTTGCTTATCTGTCCGTATGGAATTAACAAAGCCACCATTTTAAATGAAGTCAGCCTGGACTCTAGCTCAACCTCATTACACATTAACACACCTACCTTAAGAGGTCCGTGTTTTCCCAAAAGCACACTCTGCTTGTTTGTTTGTTTGTTTGTTTGTTTGTTTGTTTGTTTTTCGGTACTGGGATCAGATTCATGATCTCACTCTTGCTAGGCAGGTGCTGTGCTGTTGAGTTATATCCTCTGCCCCAAAGCACACTCTGAAAGCACTGCTAATTAAAGTCTTTACAATAACACACAACACACAACATTTTGTTGTTACTATTGCCTTATCCTCTACTCCTATGGCTAGATTAACAGAACTCTGAATAGGATCTATAATTCAGAAAATAAGGTATAGTTAACAAAAACAGGGGCACTGAGGGTAATTCTGGGGTAGAATACACGCTTAGCACTCAGTTCCCAGCACTCCATCCCACACAATCAGAGAAACCAAACCTCAATATAAAAGTATCAGAAAGGAAATAATGGTATTAACTTTATGCTGATATTCCTTTTCATGTCTAATAATTTCTGGTGATCCTTACATTTCCTGTAGCACTTAGGCTGGCACAAAACAAATCCTGGGTATCTTTGAAAGGAAGGAGGATTAGAAGAAGGAGGGATGGCTGATCAAGGGATAACCTAAGGGAACAAGAATGAAAAGAGAAAGGAAGATTATAATGTGAATGAATTTGATTGGGAAAACTAAGTACATCTGTTCATATTAATGTGTGCAGAGACAAGAAGAAGAAAATGGTAGAAATGCTTTCAAATTAGCCTGTCAGTCTCCAAATGAAGGCTTTGTGTTATATCCATCAGAAGGAAATTTCAGCTTAACAGTGAATCTATCTTGTCCTGACTTCAGCAGCCCATTCTACACACTAAGTATGGAGTTTACCCTCTGAAACAAAGGTACACTAAATGGTTAAATGACAGAAGGCTTTTTGTAAACTGTCACATTCTCTAGATGATAAAGCCTGCCATACTAAAATTTGAAAGAAACACCACAAAAGCAGTGCTAGAATTAAACATGGAGGGCAGGAGGTTTAGCTCAGTGGCACAAGTGCCTGCCTGGCAAGCGCAAGGTCAGGAGTTCGATCCCTGGTACCAACAAAAACAAAACAAAACAAAAAACCAAACCAACACCAGAATTATACATGGGCAGATTTTGCCTAAATAAAAAATTACATATTTAAATATTCTAAATTTTAGTTTAGATTAATATTTTCAGTAGACAGTGTTCAAAAGTCCTGTATCTATAGCTTACAACAAACACTCATCTTCACCAGAATCTTTCCATCTCTCATTTAAAATCAAATATCCAACATCTTATATCTATGACCAGAGAGGAGATTCAAAATCCAACAGGTATTCATTTGAAATGTGCTTTCAGTATTGACAGAGTACATTAGTACCTTATGAAGTATACTATGCTTTGTTCTATAGAGGAAAAATTTCCTCCATATGTTAGTATTGAAGAATTGGGCTGTACTAAATGCATAAATAATTTTTCAGCTGCCCACCCTTACCCTATCTTTTCATCCTAAATCTCCAAGCATAAAGAAAATATACATATAAATAAACCGAAAGTCTATATATATTCACTTTCCATAGTGAAGGGAAAATTACATTTCAAGACTACAGTATCCAGCAAATTTACTTAACTCTTGCTCCTGTTTTGATTATCAATGCCAAGCAAATTTTACTGGCTAACTTTAAAAATGTTTAAAATGCAATGTTGATTTAACTATAGATTGAAAAACACAGCTCTATCAAATGAATTTTGCCTTTTTAAATCACACTATAGAATTCCCTTTTCCATATATTCAGATCTGGAATTTGCATTTATACTCATAGATACAACCCTTTGGAAAGTTTGAGAAAATATAATCCATCATGTTTTGAATAAAAGATGTAAGGTGTATTCAATAAAATTGTCTTCAAGAACATTTTGCTCATAATATTGTACATTTAAAACCCACAATATTTTTATATAATATGTCCTGCTCAGCCTTGAAAACAAACTAAACAAAAGCTTAATTTGTATTTGAATTGTCAAACCTCCAGTTTAAAGCCTTTCACTTTTTAAATTAAAAAAAAAAAATTCTCCAGAGATATACTATTACTATGTATTTCAGAGTGCTAAGTAATTCTATAATAACTATATTTCAAACAACCTGTTCTTTGCAAGAAAAGTGACTTATACAATATAGCATGATGCACCCGTTACCTAAAATTTCTAATAATGTAAAAGAGAAAAGAATGCTGACTTTGATGTTTACAATGGAAACAAAGAATGCAAATGAGTATTCCCTCATGTCCCCTAAAAGTAAGTCTCAGATGAAAGTCCGAGAATGGAATTTTATATCAATGAAATAACCATCAAGTTTCAAATAAGTCATCATGTCTCACAGTTTGAAATAAAGCTTAAGGTTTAAAAGTTAAGGCCTGCTAATAGAATATAATAACGTTTGATTTTAAATTAATTTTAAAGTCTTCAAATGTGAATATGATTTTTACATATTACACTAACTGCCACAATTATGTTTGTCACTGGGGCTATTTAGGAAGAAAATGGAACTCAGTGGTTAAGATCAAGGTCTTCAGAGTGGCGAACTGCCACTTACTTAATATGACCTTGGGAAAGTCACTTAACCTTTCAGAGCTTCAATTTCCTTATCTGTTATTCTAGAGATAACTGAAAAGCACTTATATAATGCCTGGCACACAATAAGAGAATAATAAGTAACAGTTGTTCTTATTACTATCATCAGTAGAATCTCTTCAAATTGCACTTGTAAGAGATACAAAATAGAAATGGTTGTATAACCTCTAAAATTTTACTTGAAAAAATGCATAAAGTCACATTTAGTTCTTTTTATAAATGAAAAATCATGATACCAGAAGAGCTGAATGCTGAAGTAAGACAGATTAAAAAACAAAACAGACAAAAACTCATAGAAACTAATATTCTGAAGAAGTCAGGATATATAGTGTTAATAAATATTATGATAAAAACAAATCTGGATTGTGTCATAAGGAGAACCTAAGAAGCTATCCAGACTGGTTGGACAAGAAGGGTTGATTCATTACATTTTTAAAAACCTACCTTTGGAAGTCTGAGATTTGCTGCCAAAATCTATAGCAATTTTTCTCTTTTACTCTATCATGCTAGTTTGGTAACAAATAAAAAACACTATACTCAGTTATTTTACATATTAAAATAAATGCACACATTTTGCCAGGGCAGGAAATTAAAATTTAACAAATTATAAATAAGTTTTCCAATGGTATAAACTCTTCCAAAATATATACATTAAATACCAATAAATACAGTCATTTTACCTTTAGATGTTATTTGCAACATACTTAGGAAGGACTTTCATAATAAAAACAAAAAAACATAGCAAATATACAATTTTATTTTAATTCATCCATTTTACCTATTGTTTTTCATAACTATAAAAGTATAATTTAAAAATATTTAAATTTTCTTGTAAAAAAAAAATCAACATATTCCACTATAAAGGATTCAAACTTTAACTTACCTGTTCCTGTAACACAGGGCAGAAGATCTATAAATTTGTAGCCAAATTCAAGAAAAACCTGCAATATAAACAAACAAACAAAAAAACAAACATGAGTAAAATTTGCAGAATACTGTTGAATTCCTTAGAGAATGTGATTTTACACTAATATACAAATTTGTTAATTGCCAACAACATAAAAATATTCATTAATAACAGGATATATCAAACTGCATTGTAAATCAAGATATAAACTCGATGTATTTTTTGTATAAGATAGTGTAAAAACTACAGAGCAACATTTTACTATGAATTATGAGGTTTGTACACATTTTGAGTTTCCATGATTATATTTTGACTACTTGTCTATTTATACTGCTTTCCCTGGCTGACTAAAAGCTGATTACAGGCAGAGATACAGTACTCATTTCCACTCTGTAGTGCTAGGGTCTGCACAGGACCCAATACAAAGTAACAGACAGTAGATGTTTGTTGAATAAATAGACAAAAATTCACACAAGAATTTTAATTTGCCACGATTTATAATTATATGGAGTTGAAAAGCTTAAAATTACTATAACAAAAATCTACACAATAACTATTTTTAAAAGTACAAAATGACTATCAAAAAAGTGTTATACACGAAAACATATTGTGTATGACAATCATAATAATTTTATAGAGAAAAGGTGCCTTGAAAAAGCAAGAAATGAAATTTTCAGTAATGAAAATGACTAAACATCAGTTTCCTCCAGGTCTATACCTCAAAACAATGCTGAACTGTGATCAAGCCTGCAACTGTCTCTGATCTTTGTACCATATCAAAAGTTTGTTTCCAAGATGGACAATGAAAAACATGAAGAAATATATGCTTATGGCATTTTATCTATACTTTGTATTATATTCATTTATTTTATACACATAAGAATAACTGAGTGGTTGCTATTATAGAGATATTGAAAATATGACTTTAAAAAATAACAAATACTACAAGATTTAGCTTCAAGGAATATTTTTACAACTTGATCCACACAATTTTTTTTTTACTTCAGAGAACATCAATCAGTAATAATTTGCAATTTAGATTCATTATCAAAATTAAAATAGTGTTAATTCTTTTAAGAACCCTTTACTCTTTAGAATAGTAAATAACCATAGGAGAAGTTAATAGTAATTTATTATGCAATTTATTATTTCTAGGATACTGAAAGCCTCTGATTTTGAAATCTAAGTGGTTGAAAGAGGAGAAAAATAGATAAAACTGCACTAAATTTTTATCAGAACCAGCCAGTCTTGAAATTGTCATACATAATAACATGGAGGTAAGGTATTAGAAATAATTCATAAAAAACGAAGAGAAATTGGTATGCAAATAAGTTATCACAGTAAGTGAAGAAACTGGATTCTGCTCAAGTGGCAGTGTGCAATAAACTGTTACATAAAAGGAATCATCAATTCTTTCTAGCACTACTGGGTAAATATATTCATTATACTGGCGTAATGTAAACCAATTATAATTCCACACCATGAACTAATTTGTCCAAGAACATCATGCAAGCAATAATCATGAGCCAAAATTTGTGGTATTAGGAATTATATTAAATCATTACTGCCTGCTGTATTATTCAATAAGCTTTATTAATATGCAAATATAACATGAAGCAAAGTGTCAGTCCTTAAATAAAAGAAAAATGTACTAAACACAATGATATTTCCAAACATCCAGTGTTTAAAATCCTTAGTTTAAGTTTTAAACAAGGTGAACTACTAAAATGTAAACACAAATACAAACTGTTTTATGTTCACCAAAGGAGATCAGTGTTAGAAGGCACAAAACAGCTGACAGAAAGCAGAGTTCCGCATCAGACCACATATTAAATTTGGTGCTGTATAAAGATTACTGGTACTGCTACTATTATTATTAGCATCAAGGTACATAACGTCAATTCAACTATGAAATAAAAAGAACAATGCCCTCTGTAGCATCTAGGAAATATTAAATGAGATAATTATATAAAGCATCTGATATACAGCAGGCCTTATAATTGTGAGCCTACACACTGCTAGCTTGGACAGTTAACGAAACACAGAGAAAGAGAGGTTCAGGCCCATTTTACCACAAAGAGAACTGATTTTTTTTCCTGGAATGTCCTCAATGGCTTTGCCTGCCTTTTAACTCTCTAGAGAGATGCACAGATGTGGAGATTGCCAGGAAATTTCTAAGCGAGGTTACTTTAAAAATATATTAGAAGATGAAAGACTTGTATTACCTACTTCAAAACCTACAATAACTTAACAGGAAGCAAAGGAATAGGATATTGACACAGGATGAACAATGGGACAAAACAGAGCCATATAATTATGTATGTCAGTTTACATTAAACAAAAGGGTGTTGGGAGAAATCAATGAGAAAAGACAGTCTTTCTAATAGATGGTACAGAAGACTGGCTATACATATGAAAGAGAGAAAAGAACCTCAATCTGTACCTGCACCATGTGCAAGGATTAACTTGAAAAAGACTGGGTCAGGGATCTAAAGTAAGAATTAAAACTTAGGCTGAAGTAGGGTGGGGAGGCTACTCGATGGTACAGCACTTGCCTAACAGGCACAGGGCCCTGGGTTGGTTCTATATTCAGCACCACCAAAAAAATAGACAAAACAGAACTGTCAAGCCTACTGAAGAAACATTTGAAAAACATCATCACACATTTGGACACAGCAAAAATATTTCAGATATGACAAAGTATAGACCATAAAAAGGAAAAATGGTTAATTTAAATTCATTTAAATTTACATTTAAATTTACATAATATTGCTGCTCTTCAAAGATATCATCTAAAAAATAAAAACAAAAGCCAACAATTAGAAGAAAATATTGCAGAATTATCACTCATCAAAGGACATACATCTAAAGAGAACAATTTTCTGATAAATGATGTGTGCCTAGAATATGTAATAGATCCATCATTCAGTATGACAAGTTAATTTCTTAAAGTCAAATAAACCTGGTAATTCACTGTCATGGTTTAGTTCTTAAAACATCCCCAAAGATCCCTATTCTAAGTCCTGGTCACCAGTCTGTGACACCATCAGGATACAGTGGAACCTTTGGAGATGGACCTCAGTGAAGGGAAGCTGGGTCAGCAGGGGTTAGACTCCCACAAGCCTTACTGCTCCCAACCTGCTTCCTCTGCCTCCCACTTGCTGCCACAAGGTGGAAAGTGCAGTCCTCACCATGATATTGTGCCTTCACCAGAGTTAAACTAAGACAAGCCAAGATCCAACTGACCATAAAATGAAACTTCAAACGGAAAGTCAAATTTTTAAAAATCAGTTTTACTGGTACACTTTTGATTATCTGTCTGTCTCAGGAAATCTGTACCCAATGCATCTTTCCTCTTTTTTTTTAACTTTTCCCTTTTTTCCTTTCCTTCTCCCCTCTTGTTCCCCTCATATGAACACTTTGCTCCTATTTCACAGCGGTCCTTATTTACACTTTGAGTTTCTCACAGTAGAGAAACAATGTGGTATTTACATGAGTGTCCAATTTACTTCACTTAAGAGTATGGACTCAAGTACCTGAACCTAATGTATCTTGATTCTTTTTTTTTCCCATTCCCCTCCCCTCCTTTTCATCCTTCTCCCCCCCCCATTTACAAAGGTTTTGTTTCCACTTTTTCTTCAATTCTCTTTTATACACTCATTTCCTCTTCCCTCCCAGCCCCTTGTTCCTCTTCCCATATGAATATTTTTTTCCTACTTTCCAATATCTATTCTCCATTTTCCTTGTTATTTACACTTTGGGTTTCTCACATGAGAAACAAAGTGCTATTTAAACTTTGTGTACTGCTTATTTTACTTAAGATTAAAGGTCTTGGGTGCATCCATTTAATTAAAAATGTCTCAAGTTTGTCCTTTATGACAGAGTAGTACTCCATCGCATATAAAAACCATTCATTCACTGTCGGGCATCTGGACTGTTTCCAAGATCTGGCTATTACAAATTGTATTGCTATAAACACAGGTGTGCATACACTGCTATGCATGACGCTTTTGATTCTTTCAGCAAAATTCCAAGAAGGGGACTAAGTGGTTCAAACAGAACCACTAGTTTTAGTTTCTAAAGAATGTACAAACTGATTTCCATAGGCGATGTACCAGTTTACACTTTTCCTGGCAACACAGAAGTGTTCCTTTTCCCCCCATGGCCTCAACAGTATTTGTTACTGGATGATGTCCCCCCTGCCCCCAGTACTGGGGATTGAAATCTTGACCTCAGGCTAGCCAGGCAGGCGCTTATGCTGCTGAGCAAAATCCTCTGCCCTTGATTTCTTGAAGACTGCCCTTCTTTCAGGACTGTGATGGAATCTCAGTGTTGTTTTAATGTACATTTCTTGAATGATCAATAATGATGTTCTCTCATACATTAATTTGCTGTTTGTGCTTCTTCATCTGAGAAGCGAACACTCATTTCAGATGTCTGTTTTTGGACTGGGTCTTAAAATTTGGGGTGTATGATTTTTGGGTTTGTAGTTTTTTTTTTTTTGGAGACAGAGTCTCACTCACTATGTAGTTTAGACTGGTCTTGAACTATGTAGCCCAGGTTGCCTTTGAACTCACAGTGATCTTCTTGCCTCAGCTTCCCAAGTGCTAGAATTAGAGGTTCCAAATGAATTTTAGGATTGTTTTCTCTAATTCTGTGAGGTATGCTATTGGTATTTTGATCAAGATTGCATTATATCTGTATAACAGCTTTTGAAATACAACCATTTTTACTATATTCTGCCTATCCAAGAACAGAGATATCATCATTTTCTGATATTCTCTTCAAGCTCCTTTTTCATACTGCTGGGGTTTTGTGGTTGTTTTTGAGGCAGGTTTTTGCTATGTAGTTTAGGTTGGCTTTGAACTTACTATGTAGCCTAGGCTAGCCTTGGTCCCATAGCAATCCTCCTGCCCCAGCCTCCTGAGCACTGGGATTACAGGTATATACCACCAAACCCAGCTAGTACTGTAGTTTTTGATGTATAGGTAAGTCATTACTTCCTTTGTTAAATTGATTCCTAAGTATTTCATTTTTCTTGATGCTACTGTGAAATGTGTTGATTTCTCTCTCAATTAGTTTGTTATTTGTGTACAGGATTGCTATTGATTTTTCAATCTTAACCTTGTATCCTGCTACATTGCTACACTGCCATATTTGGTTATTAATTCTAGGAGTCTTTTGGTGGTACTCTGAGGGTCTTCTAGAATATCATAGCATCAGTAAATAGTAATTTAACTTTCCCTATCCATATTCCTTTTACTTTTTTCACTTCTCTAATTGCTCTAGTATTTCCAGAACTATATTGAATAAGAGTGGTAAGAGTGGACATCCTTGTCTTGTTCCTGTATTTAGAGTAAAAGCTTTCAGTTTGTGACCATTCACTATGATGTTGGCTGTTGGTTTGTCACAGATGACTTTTGTTAGATTGAGATGAAGACAATCTATTTCAATTTTCTTTAGGGTTGTTTGATTGATGGATTGACTGGTTTGGGAATCTAACTCAGGACCTTGTGCTTGCCAGGCAGGTGCTACACAGCTGAGTTATCTCCCCAACCCCTCTGTAAAGTTCTTATCACGAGTATCAGACTCTGTCAAAATGTCTTTTTGTGCATCTAACAAAATGATCATGTGGGTTTTTGTACATGGGTCTGTTGATATGATGTATTATATTTGTATATGTTGAACCATCCCTGCATCTCTGAGATGAATCCTACTTTGTCATGGTATGTAATCTTCTTGATAATTTGCTGTATTCTATTTGCCAGTATCTTGTTAAGGTTTTTTGTGTCTATGTATATTAAAGAGACTGGCCTGTAGTTCCCTTTTTTGGTTGGATTCTGTTGGTTTGGATATCAAGGTAATGTTTGCTTCTAGGAATGTGGTTGGGCATACTGCTTCCTTTTCAATTTCATTAGAGTTAGAGGAGTAGTGGCATTAGATCTTCTCTAAATTTTTTTGTAGAATTCAGCACTAAATTCATCAGGACCTGAGATTTTCTTTGTCAGCAGTGTTTTAATTGCTTCTTTAATTTTACTGACTGATATTGGGTTATTTAGAATTTCTATTTTCTTGATTCAGCTTTGGTAATTCAAATTTATCTGAGAATGTGTTCATTTCTTCTGTACTTTCCATATTATTAGAGTATAGGTTTTTAAAGTAGTTATTGATGATTTTCTGAATTTCTGAAGGATCTGTTATAATTTTTCATCACTAACTACATGAATTTGAGTCTTTTTGGGTAAGTTTGGCTAGGGTTTTGTCTATCTTATTTAATATTTCAAAGAACCAATTCTTCAATTCACTGATTCTTAGTATTGTTTTCTTGGACTCAAATGCATTAATTTCTGCTGAGAACGTTACAATTTCCTCCCCTGTATGTGCTTTGGGTTTAACTTGCTCTTCTTTTCCTAGAAGTTTGTCTAGTTAATCTGTCTATTTGTGACTCTGGGGCACTGAGATCCTCCATTTTCAACTGTATTAGTGTTTATCTGATTTTTCACATTCAACAATGTTTTATATAGTTGGGTATGGTGATATTCGGTGCATATATATTTATGATTGTTATCTCTTTCTCTTGGATTATTTCCTTCTCAAGTAAGTAGTAACCTTGTTTCTTCTGATCAGTCTTGGCTTGAAATCCACTTTGTATGCCAAAAGCATAGCTATCCCTGCTTTATTCTGACTTCCTGTTGTGCAGAGTACTGTTTTACACCCATTAACCTTTAGTCTATAAATTTTTGAGTTAAATATGTTTCATGTATGAAACACATTGTTGAATCTTTTTCTTAATCTATCCCTCTAATCTGTTGCTTGTGAACTGAAAGCATTTCATACTGACAGTTTTAACTGATATGTACTGTCTCATTCTTGTCATGTTACTTTCCTGTTGTTGGTACTTTTTCTTTGCTCACTGTTTGCCTTGCCTAGTGGATTCATTCTATTGGGAACTGTAGAGTTCTTTTCTTTGTTCCTTCAGGTGTTCTTTATCATGGAAATATCTTATTTCTCCATCAAATGTGAAAGATAATTTTGCGTCAATCTGTGTTGGAGGTCATTTTCTTTTAGGGCAGGAAATACTTCATGCCAAACTATCGTGGACTGAAGTGTCTGTGTTAAAATGTGTGCTGTTATTCTAATGTGTTTCCCTTTGTAGGTGATTTGTTTTCTCTGAGCTTTTAATATTCTGTTCCTTTGTTATATTTCTGGTTCTTGACTATTATATTCCTTGGTATAGTTTTTTTCTGATCATAGCTAACTGGAGCTCTATATGCCTCACTTACTGTATCTCAAATTCTTTCTCAATGGTTGGAAAGTTTTCTGCTATTCTCTGAATATTTTTTTAATGTTCTTTGTGCTATCTTCTTATTGTAATCCCAATATTGAATATTATAATCCTAGTATTGTAATCCCTTTTCCAGTCTCACAATCCAAAAAGTTGTATTTGTAATCCCATTGAGATATTATTGGAATTCCAGCAAGTTAATTCCAATCTACCACCTCCAATGCAACCCACAGTAAAAGTAAAGACACTAAGACATTTTACAAGTTAAGGGTAGCCAAGGGGTCCTAAATCCAACCCAAGTGAGGATGTGAGGACAAAGGCCTTAATCCAAGGTCTCTTCCAGAATTTATTATCTTGTGAAGAAGTAGGTGGCTCAAGGATGAATGACAGTGAGGATGCTAAGTAACCTGAGCTGACTAGACAGGTGGGAGGAAAAACATCTTTACAGTATGCAAGGGGGTAAGCAGAAAGACCAGTCTGCATAACTTGATTGGGCTAGCATATGAAAGAATTTTAGGAGGCTATTGCTTCAGTTTCTGATATGTAAACTTTTATACCCTGGTGACTCATAGCTTCTTATTTTGAGGCTGTATCCAGTTGACATTCCTGGAGCTGAGAGGCTCTGCCATCCCACTGCGCTGGGATCTTTTAGAGAGCACTATGTGAGGAAACAGGAGACTGTCAGACTGACTTTAAAGATTACATATCAGTACTTCAGCTGGCTTTATTTGCACTGTTTAGAGCCAATTGAAGAGAGAAAGAAATATCATAGCCAGCTCCCAAAACTATAGTCTTGTTTATGACCTTCCCATACTCCTCCCTGCCATATCAGTATATGGAAATAAACTTGATTTAACTAATGCTGTAGCAGTTGTTCTGCATTCAAGGAGGGGTGCCCACGTAATCTTCTACATCTTTTGATCTTTCACTGACTCTGATTAATCTTATGCTGTTCTTCTTTGCATTTTCTAGCAGCTGTTGGAATGATTTTTCATAGTATCTTGCTATTTTTAAGAAGTCTTTCATTTAATGAGTACTGACAGCAAGTCTGTCTTCTAGATCTGATATTCTATGTTCACACTGGTTGATTCTTCTGTATATACTTCCAGTAGAAATTTTAACCTCCTGGGTATCTGACTGAGTATGTCTTAATGGAATCCAGTTCTTTCCTATGTTGGGCATTCATGGATTCCATGACTTTCTTAATGAACTCTATTTTTTTAAAAAATCTGTATTTAGTGTAGATTAATCATCTCTGATTTTTTTTTCTAGACATTCACCTGTTTTGCTACTTCCATGGCTACCATTTCAGAAAGTACCATTTGAGCTTTTTTATTTTTTTTTTTTTTATCTTAACGTCCCCTGGGTTTGCCTTGGGCTAATTGTGGGTCAGGATTGCTTTTTGTTTCCATGTTTCCTCATTTTCTATTTTGTAAAGTTTGCTTTCTGCATTGATGCTTGTCAACTGCTTATGGTAAGTAGCTATATTACTACAATGAAAACTTCTTTATGGAAATAACTACTTTTCAGAGATGTCTTCAAGGCATAGCTCGTTTTTAAGTCTGTCCTGAGATCTTACCTCTTTTCAATTGATTAGAGATAAGAAGTTGCTCCCTGCTTGTTCTAACACTCAGTTCTTTGGTAATGGACTATAGTCTTGTTTATGACCCCCCAACACTCCACCCCTGCAAATCTCTGTATGGACATACAAGGAAAAACTGATCCTTTTGATCAGAACAATGCACCTTGGCTAAAGTAGTACAATCGGTAAAAACAAAACTATCAAGCACAGTCCTATAGAAAATGACAAAATGAGGTGACTTGTTAATGTTCCACCTTTAACCAATTGGTACAAGATTTATAGCTATATAACAAAATCTAAAACAAATTATCTATAGTCAATATCCCCTTAATAGAGGAATTTTACTTGCAGAGGAGAAAGTTTAAAAGGGGTAAAGAGAAAAAGAGATTAGAAGTGAGGCTGAGGGTCAAAGGAAGAAAACAAGAAGGTAAGAGGAAAAACAAAACAAAAACTAAACAAAAAAACTAAACACAATGTTCTTCCTTTTTTTTTCCTTGATACCTGGAATCAAATTCATGACCTCATGCTTGCCAGGAAGGTGCTGTGCCACTGAGCTATATCCCCAGCACTTGTCCTTCCTTTTAAATTGTTTATCTCAGGTATTTTGTCACAGCAACAGAAATCTCATTAACACTCTCAGCATAGGAGACATAAAATAGGAAAAATACATTAATGCCATCATTACTCATTAGGAAAACAGAGATTAAAAACACACTGAGACATCCTATACAAGCAGTAAAGCGTTGACAAGAACAGGGACAAATTGTCCTCATATCTACTACTGGTGGGAAAATACAATGGCACAACCCATTCTAGAAAACAGTGTGGAAGTTTCTTATACAACCCAACAAATTTATCACTTGAATGTTTCCATTGCTCTTAGAGATGTCCATGATAAAGCACATGAATGTTCATAGCAGTAACTATTTATAACAGTCCTAAACCAGAAACAATACAAAGGCTTATCTGCTAAAAAATGAATTTTTTAAAATGCAGTACATCCATAAAAACACCATCCAATACTAAAAAGGAATAAATGATAGATATATGCAATGGCATATATAAAATCCAAAAAAATGTACTAAATGAAAAAAGCCAGAGGCAAAGACAACACTGTGTATTTAAATTTATCTAAAATTTCTAGAAAATGTAAAATTAGACAAAAAGCAGACCAATAATCTCATAGGTCAGGGAGTGGAAATGAAAGTCTACTGAAAATGAGTACAAGAAAACTTGTGGAGCCAAGGGTAGTGGTACAGGCCTGTAATCCCAGGCTGAGGCAAGAGGACTGCTACTAGTTCGAGCCCAGCCTGGGCTATGTAAGAGAGTACAAGGCCAGGCTGGAGAAAGAGAGAGGGAGAACACTTGTGGGAGGAATAGAAGTGTTCCAAAACTAGACTGTTCTCAAGAAAGATGAATTGAGAGACAAAATATGTACAATTGAATAAAATTTACTACAACTGTTCTTATACACATAAATGAGTGCTTATTATAGTATGTAAAATGGTAAACAGGTTTTAAATGTTAAAAAAATTGAAAAATTTTTGCAAATATACCTCTGAGTTCCTTGCTTTTCTGTGATGGCTCAGATTGTGAGCAAAGGTACTTAAAGGTAAGGATGGTTCTAGCAGCAAGCTCATACGAACAAGAGCCACGTAAGAGTACGAATTAGTGGGATGAGTATACATAAGTGCTTTGGGGCAAGAAAATAAGGACTGAGCCCACATCACACACAAAAATACTACTGGCAGCACTATACATTATACAGGCTGACTGGGGCGGAGAGTTGGAGGTGCTATGTTTAATGCTTCATTTCATTCTATTTATTTTTAAATGAATGATTATTAATAGATCCAGAGGAAGCAAAGTAAGTTTGGAAGGAAAAACAGTGACATTTATAACAATGGTTAAAAGAACAGTTTATTTGAACAGTTTATTGACGAGTACAAGAATAAGAAAAGGTATGTACTTCAGTTTTTGGTTTCTTAATAACACAACGTCAGCTTGGACAGCTATCACTAATGCTTATCCCATGAGAGCACTGAGGGAGAGGCCTCATATGTGGTCCTAGTTCAACCTTCATAGCAACCCTGAGACAGCACTGCTGCCCCTCTGCATTACCAAAACACACACACCCAGGAAAGGAAGTTCTTCATCCTAAGTCACACAACTAACACACTGGCAAAAGCCAGATTCACCCTTAAAGAGTCTGATTCCAAAGGTCATAGTGGCTGACATCCATTAAGCAGTTTTGGAAGCTCACTGTTTTGATGATGCTATCATTTCTGCCAACTTCATCTAAAAAATATGGCAAAAATGTCACTAACTTGAAGACTGACTTCTTGCAGTTTTTGGTATACCTCTAATAGGAACAGCAAAAGTATATTACTTATATCCTATAACACTGAATGGATCGTGAAGTTAATTATTTTTTCCTAAGACCACAAGTATCCACACAATTCTAACAAAGTTGCTACCAAGCAAAGGAAGTCATTCCCAACACAGTAGAACTGATACATGAATTGAAAGTGTGTTCTTCAACCTGAAACAACCAACTTCATTTTTGGCAGATGTATTAGTGCTTTTCCCTCTACTGGAACAAAATACCTGACTACACAATTTAAAGTTTATTTTTACTCATGCTGTCTCCACGGCAGAAATGGTGTGGTGGAAGGGCACAGAAAAAAAATGCTGCTTCCTTCATGGCAGCCAGGCTTCAGACAGAGAGAAGGGAAGATCTGGAAACAAGAATACACCTTTCCAGGTCATACCCCCAATGACCCACATCTTTCAACCAGGTGCCACCTCCTGATTCGTATAATGAGGATAATGTCCCTATGATCCAATACCTTCCAAAAGTCCTACCTCTGAATATAGGAGGCTTTGGGAGACATTCTATTTATTTTTTGGTACCGGGGATTGAATTTATGACCTTGCGCTTGCCAGGCAGGCACTTACACCACTGAGCTAAATCCCCCACCCTTGGGGGACATTTTAGATCTAAATCAAACAATGGACAATCGAGAATATCATTAAGGCAGACAGAGATGAGTTGACTGAAACAGAACATGTGATATACAAGGAAAAGCAAACAAATTACGTGACGTTTTTCCACAGCTCCAGCCAAGTGCATATGAATATATACCCACAGCCTACATTTATAACATGTGATTACTAATTTACTTTTCTTGTTTAAAAATGCAAGAACTACCAATTAAACATACAAATATACCTTTAACTCAGCATGTTTTGAGTCATATAACCTCAAAAGAAAAGCCACATTTTGAAGGTTTAACTAGGAGGACAATTTCAGATCATTTTAACAGGATAGTTATACACAGATTACATAATTATACATATAATGCAAATATATCCTAAAATGTGGCCTCCATATAAATTTTAGTGAAGTAAGCCAGATATGTGGCACACATCTCTTAAGAGACTGAGACACCTCTAAGCCCAGCACACCTCTTAAGAGACTGAGACAGGAGGGCAGCCTTGAGTTTGAGGCCACTGTAGGCTACATAGTGAGTTCAAGAACAGCCTGAACTACAAAAATTAATTAGTGGATTGCAAAAGACAATAATAACGTGTAAGGCTGAGGATGTAGCCCAAGTGGTACAGCACTTCTCTATCAGCTGCAAGGCCCTAGGTTTGGTCTCTTGTACTTCAAAGAATAAAAATATCACTTTTAAATAAGTAAAAATAATAGACATCCAAAATAAATTCTTCCCAATCAGTAAGTTCACAGTGCTAACATTAGACAGCTAGGCCACGGCGGGGGGGGGGGAGGGTAACCTTCTTAATTTTTATGTTCTAGAAAAATTTTCAGCTTACTAAAAGTGGTACTCGAAATTAATTCAACATTAACTTTCAGGTTTTACTTTAATTTGAATTAAATGCTTCAGAAAATACAATTAGTACTAAGTTAAGTAGCATTGGTTATTTCATCTACACTAGATTCATAAGCCATTAATTAAACAATTAAACATACAGAAAAGCACACATCTTTTTTTTTTTTTTTTTTTGGTACCGGGGATAGAGGTACCTTGACCTCGCGCTTGCCAGGCAGCCTCTTAGGCTGCTGAGCTAAATCCCCAGCCCTAGATTAAAATCCTTAAGCTACAGGTAAGTATACACATCCACAATTTGTTTGTATGATACAGTAAAAAGTAATATATTTATCACATTCACAGATCTTTTCAGGACCATTCATGTCAATCTTGCTTACCATGAAAACCAATACAATAAAGCAGCAAAACTAAAACAGGACCTATCCCAAGCATGAGATTCTTGCCTACAAATAGATGTAGGGCAAAAAAATTAATCTCATAACTTGTAAGTTCAATGTACTAGACTCAAATCTAGAAGAGAACTAAAGATACTAAATTTGAAGTTCAAACTGAAAATATGCTCAAATCAATAGAGTTAAGATGTCTTAGGCAAAAGATACAAAGAAAGTAGAGCTGGGAGCCAAGGAGAGCACCTGAAGGACTCCAACGCTATGAAACAAGAAATTAAGTAAGACATTGAAAGAAATGATCTAAAAGGTGAAAGACCAGTAAAGGATAGAATCCAGGAGCACGTAGTTTCAAGGAGAGAGTAGGCAACATACTTAATGCCCCTGAGACTTAACATCTCTCCTTTTTGGCAATTAGAAACTAATGATCCCTTTCTAAGGTTTCAGCAGTGAAAGATATAAATTAGGCTGGAGAAAGCTGAAGTGCTGACAAGTGAATAAGAAGTAAGGGTTTGGATACACCACGTCCAGTTGGTCTCTATCGTGATCTTATACTAAAATTTTTCTTCCCCTCCTGACTGTGAGCTCCTTAACAGCCAGGGTAAGGTTTCAATAATCTCTAAATAAGATGACAGCCTGCTGCTACACTTGGGAGTCTTAAACTCAACAGTTTCTGGGGCATTACTGGGTACTAAGTCCAGATTCCATAAAATAAACAGGAGGGAAACAGCAGAAGATGTCTCCTTTAAAAAACATTATATAATACTTAAAACCGTAAGAACAGAGAACACAATCTGATGTCAAAGAACTGAGCGGACTGTCAAATCCATATCTGCCTGACTAGATCTTATATTTCCCTGCATTCTTTTCTTAGCAACCTTCAAACACCTGTAATTCTTTATAAAAAATATAAAAGTTATGAACTGCGGTTCCTCTTCTATGCTGCAGAACATGAAAACTAATTATTCCTATCTAATTATATGTTAGTAGCCTGCCCTACTCTTCCTGTCCTCTATTACTTCTCTCTTCTATGATATCAATTTTTTTGGCTTCCACATGAGTGAGAATATGTAGTACTTGTCCCGTGCTTGCCTCACTTTACTTAACATAATGCCCTCCAGTTTCAATTATGTTGCCACAAATGACAAGATTTCATTCTCTTTTAAAGTTGAGTAATATGCCTCTTGTGTGTATTATCACATTTTTAAAAATCACTCACTGGCTAGGAATTTAGCTCAGCAGCATAAGCATCTACCTGGTAAGGGTGAAGTCATGAATTTGATCCCTGGTACCCAATTTTAAAAAAAAAACCATTCATCCACTAATGGACATTTCAGTTGACCCCCCTATCTATTGTTAAATGGTACGTTAAAAAAAAAAAAAAAAAAAACAGGAATGCAGGTACCTGTCTGATTCTCTTTAGATATATGCTCAGTAATAGAAAAATAGAATAGCTGGATCATATGGTATTTTTTTGCAGAAATTCATACTGTTTTCCATAGTGGTTGTACTAATTTACATTCCTACTAAGAATTTACAAGACTCCCCCTTTGTCTGCATATTCATTAGCATGTTATGCTTCTCTTGTTGATTAGTCACTATAATTAGAGATGATGTCTCATTGTGGTTTAATTTGCATTTCCCTTGTGATTAGTGATGTAGGCATTTCTTTTCATAAACCTCTTAAAGTAACAACACAGCACAAATTCACCAAAAGAAGCAAGTATGACATGAAGTTTTTTTTTTAAGCTAAAAATAGCTCACATGTATATACAATAAGTGTTTATGGCTGTAATTTTTATTACATACACTAAAATTATGAATGATCATATATGGTGGAGTTTATTAATATCTTACAGAGTTCTAGAAACAATATGAATTTGTAAAAGTTAACACCAAAACTACTAAGATAAAAGCTTTTGCAACTCACTGTGCTGAACAACAGAAGGTTTACGCTTGTAGTAGCATCTAGTTGAATTTTTATCATCTCTTGTTACAATTTCACTGACCTGCCCAATGGATCCAAGTGATGCTCAGAGAACATATTATCAAAACAGAGACTTCATCAGAAGTGTTTTACAATGTGCCCCTATATAGAGTTTTGCATCTTGTTGAAAAACTTAAGATGGTATTTTTCATTTTACTAAGTGCTTAGGTTCTAACAAAAACATCAAGAATAATGGCGAATTTTGAATTTTGTAGCAATAGTATAATTTTGGGGAAAAAAAGATCTCAAAAAAACTTAGAAATTATCTGTTTTAAGCATTCAGTTTCATAGACAGGAAACACAGGCTCAAAATAATACAAGCTCAAATCCCTTTTCAAAAATGCTTGAGTCCAGAAGTGTCTTGGATTTTTCTCAGATTTTGAAATACAGGTATCTAGCTCATGAGATATCTTGGAGGTAGGACTTGAGTCTAAACACAAAATTCATTTATGAATCATATATATCTTTTAAAAGTTTTTTATTTAAAAGAGAAAAAAAGACATAGAAAAGAAAAACAAAAAGCAAAAGAGACAAATAACAAGCCTAAAACAATAACAATATAGGCTTTCAAACAAGATGATAGGAATTTAACAATAGTTGTTATATTGCATATTGTTATCTTCAAAAGGGTTGCTCAGATTACCAGATATAGACATGCAAAATTGATCTAATCATATGAGTATTAACTGTTCTTTTCCAAGAACAGAATTAGTACAGTCATCTTAGCTCTCTTATGAGTGTGTGTGTATAAATTTATGTCTTTTTCCTTTTCCCTTCCTTCTTTCTTCCTTTTCCCAATCCCAGTTACTTTTCCCCTTTGGGCAGTTTCTTACTCTTACACAATGTTTATTACAGATTTTGGATCTTACTTGCTCTTTCAGTTTCTTACACTAGGGAGACAATACAGTATTTACATGTGAGTCTGATTTATTTCAGTTATGAATATGGTCAAGTCATAGCCATTTACTTATAAAAGCTTCGATGAAATCCTTTATAACTGATTAATACTTCATTGTATAAAAATACCACATCTTTTTTATCCATTCCTCATTTGAAGGGCATTTTGAGTTGTTTCCAAGATTTGGCAACTACAAATTGTGCTGCTATAAACATGGGAGTCCATATATCACTGTGGTATGATATTTTCAGTTATTCTGGAAAAATACCCAGAAGTAGGATAGCTAAGTCAAATGGAACTTCTAATCCTAGCTTTTTGAGGAACCTCTACTTTAATTTTTTTCATAGTGGTTGTAACCAGCCTACACTCCCACCAACAGTGGAGAAGAGTTCCTTTTTCTCCACAGCCCCTCCAGCATTTGTTACTGGTTGATTTCTTGATCTTGGTTGGTCATTCCTTCTGGAGTGAGATGGAATCTCAGTGTTGTTTTAATGGACATTTCTCAAATGACCAATGATGCTGAACATCTTTTCATATATTTGCCATTCGTATTTCTTCATCTGAGAAGTATTTATTCATCTCAGATTCCCATTTTAGGATTGGGAATCTTTGAATTCTGGGGGCCTGATTCTTACAAAGTTCTTTATATGTTCTAGATAGAAGTCTTTGTGTTGGCTAAGATATTTGCCAAATTTGTGGACTTTCTTATACTCTGTAGATTCTGGGATGTATTTACTGTGCAGTTTTAGTTCTGTTCATGAACTCTCTGCCTACCCCTATGTCTTTAAGATTTCTACGTACTTGTCTTCCAGCAGATTTAGTGTTTCTGTTTTAATATTTAGATCTTTGATCCATTTTGACTTTAGTTTAGTGCATGGTAATAGGCATGGATCTAGTTTCAGTTTGGGGAACATGAAAGCCAGTTTTTCCAGCACCACTTATTAAAGAAGCTATTTTTCTTGCACTGAACATGTTTGGCCCCTTTGTCAAAGATAAGGTGGCTGAGTGTGTTTGTAGTTGTGGCTTTATCTTCTAAACTATTGCATTGATCTTCAGGTCTGTTTTTATTCCAGTGTGCTACTGATTTTATCATAGTAGCTTTGTAGTATAATTTCAAGTCGGGGATTGTGATGCCTTCTACCTTGCTTTTGTTGCCCAGAATTGCCTTTGCTATTCTAGGTCTTTTCTGGTTCCAGATGAATTTTAGGGACGATTTCTCTACATCTCTGAGGTATACTAATGGTATTTTGATTGGAATTCCATTATATGTGTGTAACAATTTTGGGAGAATGGCCATTTTCACAATGTTGGTACTTCCTATCCATGAACAAGGAATTTTTGCATTTTCTGAAATCCTCTTCAATTTCTTTTTTCAGAGTACTGTAATTTTCAATGTATATATCTTTCATTACCTTTGTTAGATTGGTTCCTGAGTATTTCATTTTTTTTGATGCTACTGTGAAGGGTGTGGTTGTCCTTAATTCTCTCAGTGAGCTCGTTGTCTGTGTAAAGGAATGTTAATGATTTTTGAGTGTTGAATTTGTATCCAGCTATGCTGCTGAATTTGCTTTTTACATCTAGAAGTCTTTTAATGGAGTTTTGCGGTCTTCTATGTAGAGTATCATGTCATCTACAAATAACTGTTGGTTTGAAGTTCACATTGTCTGCAAACAAAATAGCTTCCCCTGCTTTTTTCTGGGTTCCTGTCACATTGAGTATCGTTTTCTATCCTTTGACTTTTAGTCTATCAATTTCCTTTGGGTTAAATGTGCTTCTTGTTTCTTTCCTGTCCTTATTCATTTCACTCTCTTTTCTAGTTGCTTCTGGTTAAGGTTTCCACAATTATATTGGATAGGAGTGGTGATAACAGAAATCCTTGCCTTGCTCCTGATTTTAGGTTGAAAGCTTTCAGTTCCTGTGCATTTAGTAAGATGTTGGCTGTTGGTTTATCATTTATGGCTTTTATCAGATTAAGGTAAAGACCACCTATTATGATTTTCTGCAGGGTTTTTTTTTTTTTTAAATCACGAATGAGTGTTGGATTTTGTCAAAATCTTTCTCTGCATCTATGAGATGATCAGGTGATTTGTTTGTCTGGTACTGGGGATTGAACTCACAATCTCATGCTCACCACACAAGTGCTTATACCACTGAGCTAAATTGCCGGTCCTGATCACGTGATTCTTCTCTTTGGCTCTGTTGATGTGGTGTATTACATTTACTGATTTGTATATGTTGAACCATTCCTACATTCCTGAGATGAAACACACTTGATCATGGTGTATAATCATCTTGGATGATTTGCTGCGTTCTGTTTGCCAGTATTTTATTGAGGATTTTTGCATTGATGTTCATTAGGGAGACTGGCCTGTAATTCTCTGTTTTGGCTGGGTCTTTCTCTGGTTTTGGTATTAAGGTAATACTTCCTTCCATGAATGAGTTATGGAGGCTTGCCTTCCTTTCAATTTCACTGAAGAGTTTGAGGAGTGTTGGCATTAAGTCTAAATTTCTTGTAGAATTCAGGCTTGAATTCATCAGGACCTGGGCTTTTCTTTGTTGGTAAGATTCTAATTACATTTTCAATTTCATTAACTGAAATTGGGTTATTCAGCAGTTTTATATCTTCATGATCCAACTTTGGTAATTCATGTTTCTAGGAATCTGTCCATTTATTCTGTGTTATCGAACTTGTAAGAGTAAAGTTTTCTGAAGTAGGTATTGATGATCTGTATTTCCACAGTGTCTATAGTAATTTCATTCTTTTCATTTTTATTGTATGGATTTTTCTTTCCTTTTTGATAAGGTTGGCTGGGGGTTTATCAATTTTATTTATTCTTTCAAAGAATCGACTCTTTGATTCAACAACTCTTTGTACTGTTTCCTTAGTTCAGATTGCATTCATATCTGCTCTGATCTTTATAAGTTCCTCCCTTCCTTAGGCTTTGGGCTTGATTTGCTCTTCTTTTTGTAGAAGTTTGAGATGCAGCATAAAGTTGTTTTCCTCTGAGGACTGCTTTGTGTCCCATTGGTTTTGCTAAGTTGTATTTGCATTTTCATTCAACTGTTGATACTGCTTAATTTTTTTGTTTAGGAGAGTGTTATTTAATTTCTACTTGTTTATGGAGTTCTTATGAGGATTTTTGTCATTAACTTCTAATTTTATTATTCTTTGGTCAGATAATATGTGGGGGATAATTTCAATTCCTTTGTATTTACTTGAGCATGTTCTGTGGGTTAGTATATAATCTATTTTAGAGAATGACCCAAATGCAGCCGAGAAGAATGTGTATTCTGATGTTGTTGGGTGGAAGACCTTGTAAACATTCAGTAAGTCCATTTGTTCACAAGTTTTATTCAGTTCTGTTATTTCTTTGCTGATTTTTTGTTTGGTGGATTTGTCTCTTTGTGACAACAAGGTGTTAAGGTCCCCTGTTACAACTGTATTATTGCTTATTTGATTTCTCATGTCTATTAAGATTTGTTTTCCATAGTTGGGTGCTCCCATATTTGGTGCATATATATTTATGACTGTAATCCCTTCCTTTTCAAGTTTTCCCCTAACAAGTACATAGTGACCTTCTTTACCTCTTTTGATCATTCTAGGTTTGAAGTTCACATTGTGGGCAAACAGAATAGCTACTTCCACTTTTTTTTCTGGGTTCCTGTTGCATGGAATATTGTTTTCTATCCTTTGCCTTTTAGTCTATTGAATTTCCTTTTGAGTTAAATGTGTTTCTTGTACACAGTGTATTGTTGGATTTTGTTTCTTAATCCACAATGCCAGTCTGTTTCTCTTTATTGGTGAGTTGAGACCATTTACATTGATGGATATAACTGATTATGTACTGACCTATCTTTGTCATGTTACGTTTCTGTTGTTTGTTCTCTACTTTTTCCCTCTGTTTAATTGTTTGCCCTGCTTGGTAGTTTCCTTCTGCTGTTATTCTTGGAATTGTAGTCACCTTTACCTTTTCCTAGAGGACTTTTCAGTACTTCCATAGGGTAGGTTTGGTGGTCATGAATTTCTTCAGGTGTTCTTTGTCATATAAGTCTTACTTCTCCATCAATTTTCAAAGATAGTTTTGCAGGGTACATCAATCTGAGTTGGAAGTTGTTTTCTTTCAGGACCTAAAATACTCTACTCCAAGCTCTTCGTGACTTGAAGGTTTGTGTTGAGAAGTCTGCCATGATTCTGATAGCTTTTCCTTCATAGGTGATGTGTTTCTTTTCTCTGACAAAAGTATTCTGTTCTTGTACTGAACTTCAGGGATCTTAATTATTATATGCTGAGTAAAGCTTTATTTTGGTTATGGTTAATTGGGGTTTTGTATGTCTCACTTATCTGTATATCAGATTCTTTTCCATATTTGGGAAATTTTCTATTATTTCTGTAAATAGTCTTCTTATATCATTTGTGGTGACCCCTGCTTTTTCATTGACACCTATCAATCTTATATTGTTTCTCTTTGCATCATCTTGCAGCTGTTGAATTAGTTTCCTAGTTTCTTATTTTTAAGAAATCTTTGATTTTATGATCATAAGCTTCCGTTCTGTCTTTAAGGTTTAAAAGTCCAGCTTTCAATGCAATTTTTAATTTCCTGACTATCCCTTTGAATATGTTTAATGCATCCTAATTCTGCCTTACATTGTTCGTTCAAGGTTTCTATCATTTTCTTGTATTTCTCTAATTTTTTTTACCTACATCCTTTTTACATACACTCAATGTTTCTTTCATAATGTTTGTCATTTCTTTTTTTACTAGGGAGATTATTTCTGATTTGTCAGGGAGTTGTTTCTTTACTTCAGCTGCTATCATTTCAGAAGGTTCATCTGTGTGATTTCCAGTGTCTTTCATATCAGTATGTCCTGGGTTTGTTCTCAGTGGGCTGGAGGACTGAGACTGCATCTTACTCTTTTGTTTGTCGTTTTCCTCTGGGACCTGTGTGGCTGGCCAGGCACCCTCCCAGTGGACTGGGACACTGGGCTGGGCAGAGCTTTGATCCTCTGATACTCATGTGTCTAGCCAGGGCACACCCCTGAACTATGATGCCATAGCTCTGTGATGGGCAGAGCTCGAAATCTCCAGGACCTGTGGGCTAAGCTGGTCACTCTCTTGATGGATGGCTCTGGGTCTCTGGGCTGGGCTGGGCAGGGCTTGGTACTCTGGGACCTATAAGGCTGGCTGGGCATTTCCCCGACGGATTGCTCTGGGGTTGGGCAGAGCTTGGATCCTCTAGGACCCAGGCAGTTAACAGGGATGTACCCCTGTGAGTATAGTGCCAGGGCCTCGTGCCTGGCTGGGCAGAGTTCAGAACCTCCAGGGCCCACGCAGCTAGCCAGTGCACACCCCTGGAGTGTGGCATCTGGGCTTTGCACCTAGCTAGAGTTCAGAACTTCTGGGACCTGGGCAGCTAGCAGGGATGCACCCTTGGGAGTATGGTGCCAGGGCCTCGTGCCTGGCTGGGCGGAGTTCACAGCTTCCAGGACCCATGCAGCTCGCTGGGGCATACCCCCCAGAGTGTGGTGCTGGGGCCTTGTGTAATATATATAAATCTTATACGCCAAGTCTGAGAGTAGTTCCATAAATTATTTTTAGTATATCTTGTATTTTGATTCATCCCACAAACTCAGATATGACACTTCCCACTTGGAAAGTATCGTACTGACACTCGAACAGATTCAGGAGTATTTCAGATTAGGGGTGCTCAAGTTGCACTACCTATACTGAAAACAGTACTTTTTCCAGTCATTCTGATTAGCAAAGTTTCTATGAACCCAGGAACAAATAAATCTAAGAGAGAATCTAGTTGTGAACCTGGAATCAACAGATAAAATTTCTAGTAATACAAAACATAAATAAAATTGGAAAGATCTGGAGATGATTCACCCAACTTCCTAAGCATACAGTTACAAAAAAAGCTATTTTCTATTAGTGTAGTTTTTAAATTTTTAATTAATGCATAATAATTGTACATAGTTATTGGATACAGTGTTGTGATGGTTGATACACTGTGTCAACTTGAAAAGTTTAGACACTTAAGTGACTCAGCAAGGAGCCAGGATCCTTACTTTGTAAACACACTCAGTCTGTGCAAGAGGAGGGCACAGAGGTTGCATGAGTGCTACAGTGACTCAAGGGGCATCACTTACAGTATGCAGGAGGAGAAGAGGCTTGTATCCCCTCTTTTTGCTTTTGCCACTTTTTCTGTCTTCTACCACAGTGAAGTGTTGCCCCCGTGCTGTGCTATGCCACCTACTTTGGAGTCAGCTGATAATGGACTGAAACCTCATCCAATTGAGTTAAATAAACCTCTCCTTCCTTAATTTTGGGTGTCAAATATTTTGTCCTAGCAATGAGAGAAAAGTAACCAAGACAGTGTGATATTTTAACACATACATACAATGTACAATGATCAGATCAAGGCAAACAGCATGTCCATCGCCTCAAGTATGTATTAATTCTTTTCTACTAGTATTTTGAAAAAATTGTTATGAACTTTATCTTACTGTGCTACAGAAAATTAGAATTTGTTCTTCCTATCCAAATGCATCTCTAAATCTGCTAACCATTCTACTTCCATTTAGCTCTTCTTTCCACTTTTCCTAGCTTCCAGTGACCACTGTTCTACAATTACTTCTATGAAATCAAGTTTTTTACTTCCACATGTAAGTGACAAATACAGTCTGTCTTTCTGTGCATAATTCATTTTCTATAACATAATCTCCTCTAGGCTCATCCATATTGCCACAAATCCTGGCCATACATCCAAAGGAAGGGAAATCAGCGTATCAAAGAAGCATCCATACCTCTTTGTTCACTCCAGTATTACTCACAATAGCCAAGATTTGGGATGACCTGGCTCGATGAATACATAAAATGTATGCACAGAGAGAAGTACTGCCTTAGCTGTAAAAAGGAAGCAGATGCATTTTATAAAGTTACTCTGCTACAAATTACATGCATATTTTAATATTTCTAACTTTCCATAGATAGGTACCTAGTAATTCTATTTTATACATGAGAAACTAAGTCAGCAAAGTTAAATGACTTGCTCAAGTTAAAGGAAGAAGTGGTGCCGGTTGAATCCAGGTATCTCTGACTTCCAGGCCTCATGCTCCCCTGCATGCTTCATTGTCATTCCAGCTCTGCATTCCTTCATCTCCCTAACTCATTTTCCCCAAGAAAAGAAATGTGGTCAAAAAGATGTTTCCTAGCCGGGCGTGGTGGCGCATTCCTGTAATCCTAGCACTTAGGAGGCTGAGGTAGGAGGATCGTTGTGAGTTCAAAACCAGGCTGGCAACAAAGTGAGCCCAAGGCCGCCAGCCTGAACCACATAGCGAGACCCTGCCTCAACAAAGGCAAAAAAAAAAAGATGTTTCCTAACACCCAGCCTTCACAGAAACAAGTTACAAGCACCAGCTTAACAGTGAATTGTTCCCAAATAGTTCACAAACAACATTATTTGATTACCGATTTGTGCCCACATAAGCAAAAAAAGAAAAAAAGGAAGAAGTTACAGCATACTGCTGCACGGAGGACAGAGGTGTATGGAAAAAAATGTAAGAGGCTTTGATAAAATGAAAAACTTATCTGACATTACTAATGTTCTTCAAAAAGAAAACAGAGCCAGGAGTGGTGGCTTAAACCTATAATCCCAGCACGCACTCAGGCGGCTGAAGCAGGAAGATCTTGGGCTATCCTGGGCTACAAAGAGTTCCAGGCCAGACTGCCAGTTTGGTGAGACCCTGACAGAGATGGGAGGGCAGAAGAAGAAAATAAAACAATTCTGAAATCTAAGAGGGAAAACAGCTAGGAAAATAACCTATTGTGGCTATGCTTTTTCCCAAACAGGGGGGAGGGGAGGGCTGTCCATAAAATGCTTATACAACTTTATAATTTCATATTTTCATTCTAATGCAAATCTAACATTACTAACACATAGCTGATAACTTACTGTCATTTAATTTTAGTACTTGCAATTGTGTTATAGACTGGTATTTTAAAAACTTCTTATAAGGTTAACTAAAGAAAACTGTTGGGGGAGAGTTGAAATGCATTCATACAGCTAAAAGTAGTACATACCAAATTCAATACAACTTGAACTCAGCATATTACAGATAACTTAGCAACTTTGTTATAGCCAAATAATATCACACGATATTGTTAATTTAAATCTTACTGATTTGGTAGTCTTATGCATAGTTTGTAAATCTGTTTTTTAATAGTTTCAATACAAGTAAACTCATTGAAAGGGAATCCAACAACATACTAAACTAGATCCTTTTCAAAGGTCCTTTTACTCAAGTTAATTTTCTCCATGATTTACATAATAAATATGGCTACAAAGTGTAGATTTTCATTTATCAAAAGCTTCACTGACAAATCTAATTAAAGCCATACAGGTGATTCCAAAAATGTGATTCTGAGGTGTAGCTAAAGAAACAAGTTTCTACCCAGGCACCAGGGTGCATGCCCTATAGTACCACAATTTGGGAGGTTGAAGCAGGAGGATCACCATGAGTTCAGGGTCAGACTGGGCTAAGAAGTGAGTTCAAGGCCAGTCTGAACTACATAGTGAGAATCTGTCTTTAAAACAAGACAAAACAAAAGTTTCTATAGAATGCTTTTTCTGCAAAGCTAAAACTTATTAAAGAGTTTTAAAGATCTACCATCATTCTTAGACTATAAGCTTACTATTTTGTAGTGTTAATTGTCCATTTATTTTCTAAAATGGTGGTAGTGTAAGTGGTCACTTTTGTTTTCAGATGATGACTTTCATAAATGCAAAATTTTGTAATCCTACATCATTTCTGCAGATTCCGGAGAGAATTTCTGATGTGAAATAATCACCTCCTGATACCAATGCCCTACAGTTACTTTTCATGTGATAGTACACAGAGAAAGAGACAGACAGACAGACAGGCAGAGACAGAGACAGAGAGAGATTTGGATACAAAGATACAAGTATTTTTTCTGGGAATACCTAATTATTTTGAGACCAATTCTTTGTCTTCTAATCCCATCTAGGACAGAAAGCACTCCAAGCAGTTAGGCCACATGAAGACATACAGGTAGGAACAGCATGAAGACAGGAAAGGGTACTTACAGTCCCTAAATATTTACAAGTAGATATTTCCTTTTTTTTTTTTAACAAGTAGATATTATGCTAGACATACTAGAATAAACCATAGGCCTAGTGTTAATAATAATGATGACAAGATACCAGCCATCACGGGACAAAAACAAATCATCTCTGCTACGCCTTGTAGCATTCTTCAACCCACAGAATGAGATGTGATAATAATAATAACAAATTATTGTTTTAAGCAATACATAACCAGAACAAAAACAATGTTTTCATGTATAGTAATAAGGACTTTAAAAGAAAAAAGAAATATCTCAGGAATACTAGACAGAAACCAGAATGACACCAAACACAAGAAAAGATTATGACATATACAGATAAATAAAAACCTATCCATTCATTTAGGCAACAAACATTTATAATAGCAGGATCTATAAGCAGGGTTATACACAGGCTCATCAATTTACAATGGGGCCAAGTCCAAACCTAGTTGTAAACTGAAAATATACGTTGAAAACTTATTTAATACACTTAATCTGCTGGATCTTATAACTCAGCAATGTGGCATACTATAGAGCACCAGTTGTTTCCCCTCATAATCACAGGACTGAAAGGAAGCTACTACTCTCTGACCTGCTTAGTCTAACAAGAAAAAGATCTACCACATACCATTAGCTCAGGAAAAGGTCCAAACTCAAAGTGTGGTTTCTATTTAGTGCATGCCACTTTTACACTATTATATAATTTTTAAAAATTCTAGGTCCAACCATTATAAATCAGGGGCTTTCTGTAAAAATTATAAAAGGTCTTGCCTTTGAGGAATGTACAAATGATTAAAAAAATAAATACATATGTAACAGTGTCTCCCTATACACTTTTAAACTTTTTTCTACAAGAATAGCTAGCCTTTCATAAATATAACAGACAATTCAGATCAAATCAAAACACAAGACCAATCTCATAGAAACCTAAATCTGAGTTCCTCTATGAGCTAGAATGAAGACTGATTCAAAATCCCACAAAAGGTCATGTGTAGCTTGTAGCATAAAACATGCTTTAGTTAACTATAGCATATAATAAAATGTTTGGGTTCTCATTTCAGACTGTAAATTCAAGGAATGCGTAACTAATCCTTTTTATTTTTTTTTTCTTCACAAAGTATCAAGTTAAAAAATCTCTTAAAAGATATCACTACAATTATGCCCAGTACACTTTTTCTACTTTACTGCAGTCAAGATTCTGGAACCAGAATAGGCAAAACAAGTGAGGTCAGTAGTAAGCTATTGTTTTAACAAGATTTATTTCTGCCTAGGTGTGCTACAGTTTAAACAAACACACTATTCCAAGTGACTAAAATAATTTTAACTACTTTCTTTTATTAAAGCATAGACAATTTAAACTTTCATATTATTATTCTCAGGGTTCTAAAATTATTCACTTTTCTATCTGCAGCATTTCTCTGTTCAAATTGCATGGTGTCCCCCTACTCCCCAATACATAGAGAAAATTATTCTGACAAGCATTTTTAAATATAAGAAAATGTTTGATTTCATACTGCAAAGAACAAAACAGTAAACAGGTAGGCTTATGGTTTCTTAGACAAAGGGTACAGTATAATATTTTGTTATTTTTCTCCCCTTTTGCTTTACATTTACTCATTCATACAGGGATCCTTGCAATGTGCCCAGACTGGCTCAGGTGAACAGCTCCTGGGATCAAATAATCCTCCCGCTTCAATTTCCTAAGTGGGATCGCATGTAGAAGCCACCACCCACTGTATATTAAGTCTTACAAATCATTCTCATCTAGCACAGCGATTCTATAGAAGGTATTCAGCAAGTGTTTGCTAGGTAATGATGTATTTACTTCTGTCTTTGTAATAACTGTAGCAAAAAAGAAATGTTATATGTTTCCTAAAACAGTAACAAAAAAAAATACTTGCCCTTGTCATTTTCTCTTTAAAGGATCAAGAGCTACGGTGACAGAATATGTTAACAAATTCTGTGTACCACAAATGTCAAAATAGTAAAAGTGATAATAAAACAGTAACCTAAATTATAACTGACCTGTTTATTTATCATCTCATAATTTTGATTTTAGTAAGTACATATTAATTTGTCAATTCTTTTTTTAAAACAACACAAAAGTTAAAAAATCATTGCTAAGCAGCAACTCACGTTTTATCTAAAATATACTGTAAGAGTTAAAACAGAGTTCTGAACAAGAACATAATCAGAAACTTAAAAAAACTGACAATACTAATCATCCATTATAAAAAGTCACAGTATCTAAGAAGATACTCAAGAATATCTGACAACAGACTGTGCTCTCTTTCAGACTAGTTTTGAAGCCATGCTGGCTGGCATCAGAGCCTGAGTTTCTTACCCATTTGGCCTGCTGGTCATCTTATGGGATATCCTTGAGACTCAAGGCCATAGCTTACAGTTCTAGGCCACAGCTTCCTCAGTAATAAGAGTATAGCTCAATTATCTTTAAATTCCTGACTAGCTGCCATTCTCAAACAAAGAATCATTATTCTAAACAAATAGGGTTTAAAGGCATTCATTCTATTTGCCTAATTAAAAGTACAGTTGGATCCTTTGTTTCACACTAAACACAAGTTTCATTAATATCAATAATCAATTTGATCAAAGTTGCACGGGCACTGAAAGTCTAAATATCAGAACTTCTGACTTCTACTTTGGTATTCACAAAAAATTTACAGAAAAGGTCATATTTAAATCTACAAGAGCTACAAAATAAATTATGTAACACTGAGAAAGTAAAAACAAATAGTATTTTAATGAATACACTGCATTTTTATATCATGATGTCATATGTCTCAAAATTATTTTCAAAATTCCTGGAATTAAGAAAATCTCAGCAGCTGGGCATGATAGTGCATACCCATAATTCCAGCACCTGGGAGGCTGAGGCAAGAGGATCACCATGAGTTCAAGGCTAGCCTGGGCAACATAATTTCAAGACCTGGACTACACAGTGACACAGGTAAAAGAAAACAGAATCTTTTAAAAATGAAAATCCCAGCAGTTTAACAGCTCTTCAAAATTTTACTACTTATCAAATTTTCTCAAGTGTATATATACTCTTTCATGGAAAAAAAGAGTTTACAACAAAGTTAAATTTTTGAATATTCATGGATTAACAATATAGACAAGCTTTTAGGTGTAGCATTTTACAAATCTGTTGATCTAAGTACACTGCAGATGTTTTAAAAATACTAGTTGTCACTCTAAAGCTCTTTTGTTCCAGTGAACAAAATCATCTTGGAAAATACTCCTGTATATTTTTAAAAGATGTCCATTTTCTAAATAAAAAAATTATTAGTTTACCTTACTTCTCCAACATAATACATTTTTCAATTTTATGAAAAGGTGAATTACCTTACAATTTGAACATTAACGTGACTGTATTCCAACTTTTCCTGAAAAGTTAACTCAATGTCATGCTTTACGATCAAGAAAAACTTGAACTAAAGAAACAATGGTAAAAATCTTTTCACAATCTCAAAGCATCCTCTCTATGACACAAATGATGACATATCAAAAGGTTGTTAATAGCAGTCATACTAAATCACAAACTCAGAAATCAATACCGAGAAATCTGAGAGTACTCAATCCAATGATAAATACACTTGGAACATGTATTAGCAAAAACATAATCATTGGCTCTCAATTAACCTAACTGTAACATGGAACAACCAACAAGTATGGCTTTTACCCTATTTATAAAACAACCAACTGTGAAGGGCAAAGGCTTATTAGTCAATCTGAATACACTGGATGTTGACAATCTTATAACATTAGATCAATTTATTCAAAGGAATTAGAAATTTTTTCTAACCTTTCCTCCAGCTAACTATGAATTCAATACAAATTAACCAAACATGCTTTCTTTTTTTCTTCCATCTAATAATGTTTGGTAAGTCCAAAAATACTTTCAAATGCTTTTGAAAATGTAAGGCAGCTTAGAAACTTGAACTGTTTTTAGTAATGGTATTTTAGAAGTGGCATATAACTTACCACTTCAGGCAAAGAGGTATGACTTGTCACTGGCAATAGTGGTTAACTTGGGAAGCTGAAAAGAGCTATTTTGAGAAAATAAGAGTTTGTGGGTTCTTGTTTCAAACCTCACCCTTCCCCTCATATATACAAAATTTAAGGCTTATGTAATGTACAAATCAGGTTTATGTTTAGAAATGAAGGGGTTACAGCAGAATAAGTTACATAATTGTTTTTAAAGGTACACCAAAAAAAAAGAGGAAGAAAAGGGAGAAGAAGAAGTAGTGGTAGTAGTAGTAGTAGTAACTGTTGTTTTTAGGAACAGAATCAATTTAGCTAGAAGATTTTAGATATTTCAATTACTTCCTAATCCTTAAATGTTTATACAATTCAGTTTTTTTCCCTCTCTCCTCTCTTCCCAATATATACAGATAATAGTGTTAACCAGGCTATGAACAATTTTAAGATACAAGGCAAATTTCAAACACAACTTCCTTATTCACAAATACATAATCAAGTCATATTTCAAAATAAAGTAAGAATACCATAAATATAACAAGGTATCAAAGTATACAATGCTTCACCAACCTACACTTATCTTATTTCTGTCTATGGAGTAAAATTATGTTGTGAACTCTCTGCAAATGAGTTTTAGATTTCAAAGTTAAATACTAATGCAAAGTATAAATACACTTAAGAAAATAATAACAAACAGCATTTTTTTAAAGAAAGTCACATTAAAAAGATGAACATACCCAAACTGCATGAGGTAAAAAGCCTCCATGAGAGAAATAACTGAAGAAATCGACACTGGATTGTAAAACCAGACCCCAAACCCTGAAACATTTCTTTACATTCAGTTCACTTCATGTAAAGTTCTGTGAACTGAAGGTTTTTAAAAAAAATTTTAAATAAGGAACCAACTGGTATTCATTTCCTAAATATGAAATAAAATCTTTTAAAAATCTAATGGAAAAGATTGGCATTTACACATTCTGAAACTTTTTTTATCAACAGTTAAGCTTTCTTTTAGATCACTAAATTAAATTTAGTACCAGGAATCAAACTCATGACCTTATACTTGCCAGGCAGGTGCTTGTGCCATTGAGCTAAATCTCCAGCTAGAACACTAAATTGCATATGTGTGAAGACTACTGTCTTTCTCAGTTGCATCTTTTTTGTGGGGTGGGTGGGGGTGCTAGGAATAGAACTCAGGATGTTATGTTTGTCAGGCAGGTGCTATGCCACTGAGCTATACCCCTAGCCCCCTCACCTGGATCTTGAATGACTGGCCATTTGAGAATTTAACCATTTCCTAGTGATGTCCTCTGAAAGCCAACAAAAGTCTGCTATCAATGTTTTCCGGAGGACATTTTCTCTTGACATTCATTCTAATTAATAGACGGACAGCTGACACGACCCAGTACCAGGCACCTCTACACACCTGAGTCTTTTCACTTATTGGAAAAATCCTAAATCTTTGACATGTTTGATAAAATATAGGAAAGTTAAAAGGTTCTGCAGTGTTAAGGAGGAAACATATCGCCTCACAATCACTTCTTGAGTTTATACTTCCTTTAGGAATCAGGGAAGATATTTAACTCTGATTATAAAGGTCTAATCAACAAAAAAGCTTTTCCATCTTCTTTTCCCTCCCTCTTTTTCTTTGTGATCTT